>VZRI01001604.1:0-41887 GCA_013397515.1 Upupa epops | reverse complement strand
GCACTATACAACAAGCTCTCTGGAGACAGTCCCATTCTTAACGAATATTATATGGGATTAGAAAATAAATATTTATGAGAAGAATTGTCTATGAGGCTTAGGTGTATTCTTTTTCTAATTATACTTCAGACAATTTAAATTAGTATCATATAATATATTGGGTTGGAAGGGACTGTTTTAAAAAGTAATTTCCATATCTAGTGATTAGTTTTCTATAAAATCAGGTATTTCACCCACATCTTAGGAGAAAATTCTGGTTTAACAAAACAAGGGAAATTACTATTGGGCAATGTAGTTATAGATTAACTGTATGGTTTTCTTGCTTGCTCTATTAGGATAAAGGAATATTTTCAACAATAACTTTATTACCATACAAATATTTTCAGAGTCATTTTTATATATAAAAGAATAAATACGTTTGTCTCAGAGATACACTTTTTATGATTGGCAGCTAATTTGCTGAGCCTCAAATTAAATTTTTTAAAAGTTTTGCATTTAACATTTTTTTAAATAACACTTGCTGTTCTTCTGGGATTTGTATTTTTTCTTTCTATACTAATATAAAAATATGCTAAAAAATATATACATTTGAAGCTGTTTGGCACCAGTAGAAATTATTTCACTTCCAAACTAGTGGAAATAATCTTTTTTGAGATGGAGAGATTATTATTGTTCATACAACAGATATTTTACTTCCATTGGTAAAGATATATCCAGAGGTCTTTCCAAAGGAAGATGGAATAATTAATGTTAATAACATTATCCTAGTGACCTAAGGCACATATTTTAGAAGAATAAGAAAATTTTGATATTTACTTCATCATCAGAAAGAGTTCCTGTTAAAAAAATTATACTTAGAATTTTCTAGATTCCTATTTACAGTCCTCAAAGAAGAAAAACCAACAGAAGTTCAATGGGAACAAACTCCATATTTTGACTTTTCAGTATGTATATGATTCTGAGTATTAGGTAACTAATATATAAGTCAATTTCCCTGGACTTGTGCTTAGCAGGATTTTATACAAGATAAAGCAATAATTTATATCCATGGCATGTAATAACTTCTTTGCAAAAAATAGCACAATTTCAGATTATTTTAATGAAAAACTTATAAAAGGATCCTGAACCCTAAGAAAACTTTATTTTAATATTGAAATTTTGCTATACTGAAAGATAGGCAAGTGCGTATTCAGTTGTTCATAAAAGAATATTAGTAAGTATATATAAATCGTTACGGTTTAGCACTGGTCACTTAACCATACAGAATCTAAACCCTTTCCTTCCTTAAATCCAGAAGGAAGAGAATAAACACAATTACAGAAACTCGAACTTCAAAAATTAAGACTTTATTGTGAGATAAAGAAAAAGAAAAGAGGAGAGGGAGGAAAAAGAAGGGAACAAATCCCCAACCACCCCCTTGAAATCCACAACCGTTTCCTGCCTTTTATTAGGCCGAGACCTCAAAAGCAATGATGTCTAGGCCACTTCTTAACCCAAACACCACCCCTCCAAAGAACACTAATCCCCAGAGCCAACACACTGTTGCTGGAGGGAAAAAAAGAGAAGGAAACAGATGCTTACTACAGTGAAAAAGGGGGATTGGGGGGACACACATGCACAAAGTGTGTAGCAGCAGCCCCTTCTACACAAACCTATGAAAAAGCAGGGAGGGAAAAAAGGGTACTAGAGGAAGACGTTGCTGAAGCCCCCTTCCCAGACTACCCAGGAAAATCCTCTTTATTCTGTTTTACCAGCCACCTCAGTGGATGCTGCTACAGCTTGCTCTGCCCAGCCCTGTCTTGCTTCTGTTACAGTGAACTCCCTTGTGCACTGGAAGAGAATTTGATGCAGAAATAATACAGACAAATGGGGTTTCACAAATCCCACGACAAAAATTTATAAGACAAAAAGCACTCAAATTAAAACCTCAAAGTTATGTTTTACTAATTCTGTCAGCTGTCTTTCACAAATGAAAGAAAAATAACAAACCCAAGAACTACTGATACACATTGAATCCCTCCTTAATAATGAGGTTAATTGATTAGAAATGGAACTGTCAAAATAGAAAAAAATATAAAATGATAATTTAGTATCTTCTATAGCTCTTTTCTAATTTAATTGATGCTACCATGCCATTCTTAGAATTATGACCTGAAGTTAGCAGTGTATTCAGAAATAAAGCATAGACCAAATAATATCACCCTACACTGAGAATCTGTACTTAGAGACATGATGTCTTTTCAGGTAAAGTATTTTTTAACACTTAAGATTTTTACAATCCTGAAAGAATAAATGCAGTCTTCTAACTATACATCTAATTTTGCTCTGATTACGATATTGGAAAAACAAAAATAAAATCATATATGAGTAATAAAACAAAGTAAATAGAGATTTATGCTCATATAGTTATTGGAACAAAAGTATTTTGGGGTTTTGTCATAACTTGAGTTCTAGACATCTTGAAACTATTTTAAAATCAGGACTGACTTTTCGTTTTTCATAAATATTATTCACTCATTCTTGTGAAACGTAACTTATGCCTAGACTTATTGCCTAGATCTCAGTTACCATTTATCCAAGCTGTCTGAGCAGTGTTGTCATGTTTATAAGTGCAGCCTTTAGAGACAGTTACTAGTTTTGTTATTCTCTGAAGCAATCTATTGTTTTATGGTAGTGTTACATGTGAAGCCTAATAGGAGAACTCATAACCTTACTTTCAGCACCACCAAAAAACATGTTGTTTTCATCAACATGGCTTTCAAGTTAATGTGTTTGTTTTATTCTTTCATGTGTCCTTTGCATGGTAAGCCTCCTGCCTTTATCTTCAGAGGGAACTACAGCAGTTTTTCTTGAGTTTTAGACTGAAAGTGTAAGAATGTCCCCTGCCATTACCAGTTACACTGCTTATGTCTGTCTCTAAGCAGATGACTTTCTGTGCTTCATCTGCATCTTTGACCAACTTCTTAAGATATTTTGAATAACACTGCACATACATTGGCTTTTTTTCTAATTCATTCCCTTACTTGAATTTTCCTCTTAGACTGAAATAAAAATGTGAATCAGTATGTGTGTTTTAGTTTGGAATATTGGTGTCAGTTTCCTTATGTTCAGAAAACAAACTCACTTATGATGGGACTCATTTCTAGTGTTATTCTGCTACTTCATGAATCCTCTGAAGATAGATATTTATTTAAGAGAGCCTAAAGCATTTAATGAATACATTAGTACATTGCCAACTTTTGATTTTACAGTTCCTCAGCAAAGTTTCCTACTGTTTCATGCTATCTTCCAGAGCATTCAGCAGTCTAAAACATTGAATTTCCATTCCATGATCTGGATGGTTCAATCAATTTATTTCTAATCATTTTACATCAGTACTCACTGATGTCTTTGGTTTTTTATACCTAAGCTATTTATCTTATTACTAGCATTATCTTTCTATTTTAATAATATATTTTATATTATTATTTTATTATATTATATATATTATATACCATACATAATATATATAATATATTATATATTTTATATATACTATTATTATATATTATATTTTATTAATATAATATACAGTCTTATTCAAACACTTATGTCTTCTGGATAAACATCTATGAACTTTGTTATGCCTGCACATTTAGATATGATAGCACATGTTCAGTTTTGGTTTTATTTTTTTCATGGAGTAGCTTTATATTATTAGCTAATGTAAAATAGTCTCCTCGTTTTTTCTCCTATACCTATGGCTTACTTAAAGAATTATTTACATTATTATGCAGTACTTTTCAAAATTACTGAACTGCTTTCTATATGACATCTGATTCAGATTGTTCCATTTGTGTTACATTTCCTTCCTTTTTCATTTATTATGTAGTAAAAACCATATAAAACTTAAAAAACATCATTCTTATCGTTATGAAGCAATATGATATTTGTTGGGAAAGCTAGAGGAAGAAAGAAAGTCTGGCCATTATGGCTTCATCCTAACTGTCTACCTTAATATATATACTAATGCTTTTTTTCCTTTCTAAGGTAGGTAGATCTAGAGTACATATTAATTCAGTACTGTTTGAGGATCTTCATCAGGTATTTTTTTCCCTTAGTGCTACTTACACTTAGCATTAGTCCTGTAAACTCTCCTGCCTTTATCACTTAGGAATATTCCTGTACATTCGTGACATAATTTCAGTTCTATCAGGCACAAAACTACTTTTCTGTATACTTGTTTTAATGTCTGTTATTAGAAGAAAAACACTAGTCTTTGTTAGTAAAATAAAAACAAGCCACTTTTGAGAGGATTTCTCATGCAGTTAAACTGTCATAGATTTGGTAAAACCCCATTTGTCTGTAATATTCCAGCGTCAAATTGTCTTCCAGCACACAAGGAGTTACACTTCCTCCAATCACTGTGGAGTGGAGTTCACTCATCCAGGAAGAACACAGGGCTGGGCAGGGTGGACTGTACTAGTGTCCAGAAAAAAGTCCACACTTGGAAAAACAGAGTAAGGAGGGGTACTCTCTGGGTAGTTTGGGGAGGGAGGTCTCCTCCCCTGTTACCCTTTTTTTCCCTCCCTGCTTAGGAGTCTGTGTAGGAGAGTGATTGTTGGGGGCTGCTGCTACCGATTCCACAACCACCCTACCACCCTCAACACCCCCGCCCTAAGAAGTTAATAGATTCTTATGTGATAATTATACTTAGTTAGTTGAACTTCTGTTTTATTGCTATTGGTCTCAACAAAATCTAATGGCACTTTAAGCTGTAGCTCTATTTAGCTACTAGAAAACAGTGTAGTAAGACAGTATTGAAATGGTAGAAGTCTATACTGCACTTTGATGGAATGACATTTTGATGGCATGAAGTTGAGGGTATGTCTGCTGTATTCTGAGTTGTCATATGAGTGCCTGTGGGGACAACACCGAGTAAAAAACCAAATGCCAGAGCATTATGAATGTACTTTCAGCAGACAAACTCATGATAGTACCATTTCACCTCTTTTTAGACATGTTCCTGATATGAATTACAGCCCAAACCATGGCTAAGTGTGGAAAGAAAGAATAGTTGAGAGACTGACTACCTTATTTGAGGCAGATATAGACCAATTAATACAAAATATATTCCATTTCTTCTACATATTTAAGGCTTAAAAGTGAAAAAGAAATTACATGAAGCTAGTAATACATCACACCCTTGTATGCATAACTTCAGTGATACAGAAATGAAAAAAAAAATCCTTATATAATAACACTGCAGAATGTGACTAGTTAGTAACTAGAAGTCACATGTTCCACAGAGTGATTAGTTTTTAAAGTGTAATTAGAATTCTTGAGTGATATATTGCCATGTATATTTTTGACAATCAAGGACAGTCAAAGTCCTTGATGGCAAAACAAACAAAGTCACAAAATCACAGTGTCAGTCAAAATTGTCTGTTTTCTTAGACACTGCTTGTAAAAGCATGAAAAGATTCCAGCAGATGACTTTACATACTTCCTGTGAAAAACAAAAATCTACATTATCCTAAGTATTCCTAAAAATGCAAAGTTTTATTTACTCTGGATTATGCTCCTCTGTTTTTCCACATTCATGCTTCACAAAAGTATAATATCCAATTGATGTTCATGTGCAGAAAGTAATACACATAAGAAAGGCAAATGTAACTCCTGTTTTATGTATTTGTCATCATGAAAAAATAATCAACAGGGAGTTGAAAATATTTAAGAGCACTATTTATGATATGTTTATGGTACAAGCACATGGGAAAAAGATAGATGAAAACATGGCATACAGCAGAAAATAACCTTGTGACAAAACTTAGAGAGGTGAAGAAATAGATAACACTTGCTTAATGAAAAAGTACTATACCAGTGGTAATTACCAGTGCAATGCACTTCTATATTTTTTTAAAAAGCCAGAAGAAAAATACAAAAGACAAATAACAACAGTACTTGCATAATATACTGAGTTCCTCACCAAATTCTTTAGTTAATTTGCTCATTTCATTCACAAGCCACACTTGTCAGAGGCAATCACTGCAGTGCTGCTTGCTTGTTGAAGCAGTGCCAGTTCTGTAAGAGCTACATATAAACCATCTCAACATAGATGGTGTATTATTAATTTTCTTGAATTATTTCTGTGACATGTTCTAGGAATCATAAATATTTTTATTAGTTGTCATAAGACAAGGACTTTCTTGCTTGAAGTATTTTAGAGCAGCAATAGCAAGCAACAACATATCTATATATTAGTCAACACAGGAGCTAAGTCATGCCTAACAAAAAGTCACTGCCTACTGATCTACAGTAGGTTTATCTTCCTGTTATTTTCACTAAACATGTGACAGAAAAACATGTTTCTGTCATCTTCTCTAACAATGATTTATGTATTACAACAGAAAATATATAATGTAAAATCACGACCACTAGTTTTGTCAGCAATGGCACAAAACACATCATAAAATGACAAAGATCACTCACAGCATTGCTTGAAATATGGCTAAGTTTATTTTCCTCTTTCTACCATTCTTGGGGATGGATCCCTAGGACTGCAATGAGTAATTTCTGGAAAATACCTCCTGTTGCTTACTTTCACATTCTAAATAAAGTGATATTATTACATAATATGGGAATTTAAGAGTCTAAGAATTTGCTTCACATTCTGTTTGTTCAGGTTTTTTTTCATACAGTTTAAATTTCTACAGCTAGATTGTAAAGTGAACTAAGCAGTATGTTGTCAATAGTACCAGTTTCATAATGACACAATATTTTAGACTTGATGCCCACAGTAAAGACAGCCTTCAGTTATATGCATATGAAATGTGGTGAGTAGGCCAGAGGAAAAGGGTACATCCAACACACTCTCAGGGAAAAGTCAGCAGGTTCATGTCAAGTCCAATGTGCTGTGGACATTGTTTAAGCAACCATGACAACATAATTGCACAGAATGCAGAAAATGAATGGAAATTTGTCATGACTCACCATTCCTCTGTTTTAAATCACAAGTGGCTAATTAGTAAGTGCTACCGAGTTTGTCTTCCCTCTTGCCTGAGCTTTTTAATGACTTTGTCTTCCTGAACTGCTTTTCTTCCTTTTTGTCTTAAAAAAAGTTCTAAAATTTTTTAAATCTTCAGTTACAGAAATACCAAGTATATGGACTGTGTCATTGAACTTCAGGTGTTTCACAGAAACTTTTTAAAATATATGAAATTGTGCATCTGCTAAGATAAATACATTGTCTCAGGTTTCCTATCTGTTGAGTTTCTGCTGTTTAGGTATTCCCTCCTTGTCAGTCTAGACTTCCACTCTTCCTCATTGTGTATGTTCCTCATTCAATGGCGTGTCCACAAATTCCTGGGTCACAGAATTCCCAACTGGATGCAAAGCAATGTCTGTTTAGAGTCAGAAAGAAATTTGCAGAAGGTGTATAAATGGTTGCAGTCTGTGATTAGCCAAACTGCTAAAGAATAACCTTTCTTCCAAATTATGCATTCTTCTTCTTATATAGCTCTAAATATTATAATTTGGTTTGAAGAGTTTGACAGTAGCAAGAAGTAGTGATACTGGAAACAGGAGCTCAGCTATTTGTTAAACAAAAATACTACCTGATGTAAGCAAAGTGCCCTTGCCCTTTTATAAGACTACTTCACTAACCTTCAAAGCACATGTCATATGAAGTCCACAAAAGGTATCAGTCTATCAGTCTCTTGTTTTGGATTTGAGAGCCCTTTATGTAGGGGTAAGAAAATACTAAGCGTGCTGTAAATTTGTAACTGAGGATTAACTCAGGTATATTCTTTAGCATGCTTTTCAAGTTGCTACAGAGCATTCATTCTTGCTTTTAAATTGTAACACTGCATTATTTTGTTGTATCTGTGAAGTGGTATATTAAAACATAAAGTAACTTGTGATTAGTTGTTTGCTTGAGCTTTGCAGTTATAAACAGCTTTATTTAACTTTGCAGACTAGTCTCTTTTTGTCACAACAAGTGCTTTTTCTCATTTTTCAAGCCACTTAGCAAACTTCATACAACATGTGGTATAAAGTCTATTAAAAATATCACTCTCTCTACTAAGGCTCATGATTTTCATACAGAATCTGTCTTGGAGCATGCCAAACAAGACCTCTGTAGAAATTATTAAGGAACATATAAAGCTTCTTTATGTTTCCACTCAGGAATACCATGAGTAGGTAAGGAGGAATGAAAAGCACTAAGTATCCTTGTCCCTTTTTTTCTTTTCTTTCCTAAAGAGTGTGGTATTGGCATTGTATTTTTCAGTGCATGAAGGACAGGACCTTAATTATGCTCAGATGCAGCCTATAAAACAACAAAACAAATGTCTGTACAGTAATCTGTCACTCTTTGCAGATGTGTTGTTGCTATGTTGCACTCAAGGTAAACTATCTATACCTGACATGTAAGTAAAATAACTTTCTTTCTCTCTCTTAGTAAAGGCTGCTTTCAGTGACAGAGTATACAGGAATCTGTGCCAGTCTGGTGGAGACAAAGATAAAATGATGCTGGTCATCTGTTAATGGCTAATAGGCTATTTAGGGTCTCATCCAAGGACTTTCCACAGGCCTTATGCAGAGACTTTCTTCTCCCCTGTGGTCAGACACCAAGGGAGGTTGAGGTTTAAGAACTAACCTCTGTCTAGCATCTTCAAAGGCTTTTAGACTGTAGTGTGGCTTTGGAGGAGTTACTGTTACTCTTACTCCACCCTTATTCTGGTTCACAGCCAAGGACAGGAACTAGCTGGTGCTGGCTTTTTTGTATCTAAGCTCTCAGCAAAGAGGGAACGGCCGTAGGTTCACCCTGACAGAGGAGGTTTGCAGGTACGGTGAATGATTTGTCACTTCAGCCTGTCTTCATTCAAGCTCCCATGTGAAAGAGAGCTGTGGTTACCCCTGCAGCAGAGCTGCAGCCAAGCTTAAACTTCTTTTGTGTTCCACCCTTTGGTGGCAGGAGGTTGAGAGCCACTGCTCACCCTCACCCACCCACCCTTAGGGGGTGGGGGGAGCACTCTCCTGTCTCTCAAGACATCTCACAGCAGAAGCAGGAGAAAGATGAAGATGGTGCAGAATACAAGGAAGAGAAAGGAGAAAGAAGTAGGAAGTATGTTCCCTTTGTGGACTCTGTCCACCAATCACCTATAGAGGCCAGAAACTGATGCAGGAGGTCTGTTAGGAAAACTAACTCCAGCTTCAAAATAAAACGTTTTTTCAGCATAAAAGCACCACAACTATTATTTGAAAATTTGGTAATTTTCAAACCAGAAAAATCATTGACCACAACTCCTTGGGCTTGGCCATCCAGCTAGATTTTCACTCAGCAGAGTATATGCCCATCCAAGACTTGAACAGCCAGAATTTCAATGAGGATATTGTGGGAGACAGTGTCAAAAACCATACTGAAATCCATGTAAACTACACTGAAAGCCTTTGCCTCATCCACTAAGCAGGTCGTTTTGTCATAGAACAGAATCAGGATCTGCCTTTCGTGAGCTCTTGCTGACTAGACCTGATTGTCTGGTTGACCTTTAACTACTCTGTGATGGATCTTATCTGTCCCATGACCTTCCCTGGCACAGAAGTAAGAATGACAGGTCTGTAGTTACTGAGATCCTTTTTCCAACCCTTCGTGAAAATAGGTGTCATGTTTGCTAGCCTCCAGTCCACTGGGACATCCCTGGTTAGCCAAGGCTGCTGAAAGATCACGGAGAGTGGCTTGGCAACAGTATCCACCAAGTCTCTCAGTACTCTAGGGTGTAATCTATTCAGCCCCATAGACTTGTGGATGTCCATCTGTGAGGGGTTGTAAAATATGCCTCAACATTGCTGACGGCATGGTTCACTGCTGTAACCAGGGCACCCAATTTCTGCCTGTTGGAGGCACCTGTGCAGCCTGTGACTTGGAGTGGTGTCCCACTGTCTCATAAAGTGTTGCTTCTGTGCATGTGCTCAGACACATGATCACTTTTCCCAAGACATCCTCCAAACATAATATCTCTCTCTAGACCCTCTGTATTAACAAACAGCAAAACCACTAATGCCCTTCCCTTTTTTGGCTTATTCACTGTCTCTGTCAAGAACTTATCTCCCGCGCAGTCCAGGAGCCCCCAAGACTGCCCTCTTACTGCTGTGTTTTATTTCCAGCATGTATCTGGGAAATTGAATTTCCTTGCAAGAATAAGTAGGAGATGGGGAGACCTCATCCAACTGTCTATAAAGTACCTCATTCACCTCTTCAGATTGGGTGGTCTGTAGCAGACTCCCATGATGATGTCTGTCATATAGGCTTTTCTGTTGATTATAACTCATAAGCTCTCAATCCTGTCATCACTATCTATACCTGCCACTACAGCCTGTCATGAAGCACACTGTGTCTACATGCTTCTTAAATACCTTCAGAGATGGTGACTCAACGACCCACCCTGAGAAGGCCATTCCAGTGCCTCACCAGTCTTTCTGTTAAGAATTTATTTCTAAGAACTAATTTAAACCTCACCTGCCTCAACTACAGGCCATTTCCCATGGTTCTGTCATTAGTCACCAAGGAGAAGAGGCCAACACCCACCTCTCTACAACTTCCCTTCAGGTAGTTGTAGAAGGCAATGAGGTACACCCTCAGACTCCTCCAAACTGAAAATGCCCAGCTCCCTCAACATCTCCTCATATGCCTTGTTCTCTAAACCCCTCATGAGCTTGGTAATTCTCCTATGGACCCATTCCAGCATCTCAATGTTTTTCCTATAATAAGGGGACCAGAACTGAACACAATACTCAAGATGAGGCTTCACAAGGGTCAAGTACAAGGGCACAAGAACTTCCTTTCTCCTGCTGACTACATTATTCCTGATACAGGCCAGGATGCTGTTGGCCTTCTTGGCAAGCATGGCCAAGGCATGGGCACAAGCAGCCCATGTCTAGCAGCATCACCAGGTCATTTTCTGCTAGGCAGATTTCAAGCCCATCATCCCCCAGTCTGTAGTGTTGCCTGGGACTATTCTGACTGAAACGCAGGACCCAGCACTTGGCCTTATTATACCTCATACAGTTGGCCTTGGCCCATTGATCCAACCTGTCCAAGTCTCTCTATAGAGTCTTCCTGCCCTCATACAGATCATAACTGGCACACAATTTGTTGTTGTCTGCAAATTTACTGCAAACTTGCTCTCAATCCCCATGTCCAGGTCATCAAGAAAGATATTAAACAAGTCTGGCCCCAAAACTGAGCCCTGAAGATCACTGCTCGTGACTGACTGCCCATTAATTTCACTCCATTAATCACAACTCTCTGGGAACAGACAGACAGACAATTTTTAACCCAGTGAACAGTACATTTACATCATGATTCGCCAGTTTCTCCAGAAGAATATTGTGGGGCACTGTGTCATAATCCTTACCAAAGTCTAAATAGATTGCACCCTCAGCCTTCCCCCCATCCCGAAGGCTAGTCACATGGTGATATAAAGATTGGTTAAGCAAGATCTCCCTTTCATAAACCAATGCTGTCTGGCTCTGATCCCTTGGTTGCCCTGCAATTGCCATGAGATCTCACTCAAGATGATTCCCTCCATGATCTTTTCTGGTACCAAAGTCAGGCTGACAGGCCTGTAGTTTCCCAGATCCTCCTCCTGGCCTTTCTTGTAGACAGGCCTCACACTCAGCCACCTTCCAGTCATCTGATACTTCCCCTGTTGACCCAGACTTTTGAAAAATGATGGAGAGAGGCTTAGTGAGCTCTCCTGCCAGCACTCTTAGGTTAATGCCATATGGCCCCGTAAACTTATGAGTGTCTAGCTGTAGAAGTAGATCATTAACTTCTTCTTCCTGGATTATGGGGATTTGTTCTGTTCACCATCTTTATCTTCAAGCTCAGGAGGCTGAACATCCTAGGAACTGTTGGTCTGTCCATTAAAGACAGAGGCAAAGACAGCATTAAGTACCTCAGGCTTTTCCTCCTCATTGTCCTCATTGGTTGCAATGATTCCAATGATTCCCATGCAATACCCACCCCCCACCCCAAGTAAGGAATAGAGATTCTCCTTATCTGTCTTTTTACTATGCCTGTAGAAGATGGTAAACCCTCCTTTTCTTCCTAAGTCCCATCAGGAGCTCCATATTCAACTAGGCTGGACATTTTCTCCATCCTTTAGTCTTATGACACATGTGGGGTAGCCTTCTCCTGAGCCTTTAAGATCTCCTTCTTGAAGTGGACTCCATTGCCCTTCAGGGCTGTCTCCCATGAAACTTTCTCAATTACCGTTTCTCAACAGACCAAAGTCTGCCATCTGGAAATCCAAGGTAGAGGTTGATATAGATACCAAAGAAACTGAAGCTGCAACTCTATAAACCCCTTGTTCCACAGAGCTGTCTCCATGTTATCCAGGTATTGTTTCAGTTCTATGTATGTAATATTTGTGCTCCTGGAGTCAGGTACAAACAAGTATTCAGAGTCTAACTTAAGTATAATAGGCTTAAATGAAAGGCGCTGCATTTGCCATGATGGTGTGTAGCAGTTACCTGTCATTTTTAGTGTTGTATTTCTACATTTGATCCTTAAAAGAAAGTCAATTTGATCCTTAAGAGAAAGGAAGTTATCCTCTCAACAAACAAGGTTATCATTTTGGTAAAATAATCCTGACATGATCTGCTTTCTCTGAGAACAAATGTGTATTTTCCAGGGTATAAACTATGGGGGGAAAACTTATAGTTATACAATACTTTTTGTCACAGTGTTAGAGATAGCTAATTATTTCAGCTGTTGGATTTACATCTTCTCTAGAAGCTACAGCTTGATCTTTGATATCTATTGAATTTGATGCATTCAGTACTTCATATCTTCAAAGCACTGTATAAACATTTAATACCAAATCCACTGAGGTAGGCATAAATGAAGTATGTACTAACTTGCATTTACAGGACTAAAAGGTCTTTCCCAGAATTAATGGAAACTTATGCTAGCTTTACATGTGTTTTTTTAATGCCAGTGCAGATTTGTCCCTTGTAGGCAACATGTACCTCTTCCCTAGTCACATAAGCAGCAATTATAAACCCCTGCTCTAATTCCTGGCACTGTTTGCAGGCATTCGTTTTGTCACTAAACTTTCTCCCTTATAAAGTAAATTGCACATTCTAAAAAGGAAGCTCACGAACCAACAGATGAACTAAGCAAAAGCCCTCACCTTTACATATTTTGCTGCAGATTTTCTATCCCGTTTCAGGGTCCTGCAAGACTGCTTCCTTTCGTTTGACAGTTCCAAGGTTTCTGGATCATGACATAGTTGATGTTATCATCCTGACAGGATCTAGTGCAAGCTCTAAGAAGGTGCCTGTGGTTTAGTTCCAGAAGATTCCCTGTGCAGAGCAAATTCTTTTCCAGGTTGTTAGAAAGCTTATAGTGGCATTCCAGTACCTAAAGGGGGGGCTACATGAAGACTGATGAGGGACTTCTTATCAGAGACAGGATGAGGGGCAATGATTTTAAACTAGAACAGAGTAGATTTAGATTGGATGTTAGAAGAATGTTTTTTACAATTGGGTGGTGAACAATTGCTCAAAGAGGTGGTAGAAACTCCATCCCTGGAGGCATTCAAATTCAGGCATGACTGACCAATCTATTCAGTTAGTGATGTCCCTGCTTGTTGTTGGGAGATTGAACTAGATGACATCTAGAGGTCCATTTCAATCCAAAGCAATTTGATTTTCTTTGAAAAATCCTGGAGAACAGGAGAAATGCCTGAGGACTGGGGACAAGTCAGCGTCACTCCAATCTTCAAAAAGGTCAAGAAGGAGGACTCAGGTAACTACAGACTGGTCAGCCTCACATCCAATCCTGGAAAGATAATGAAACAGCATGATCTGCAAAGCACCTCAAGAAAAAGAGGCTTATCAGGAGTAGTCACCATGGATTCACCATGAAACATGCTGTTCAGATGTGCCACCTCTGACACTGGAGACATTCAAAATCCACCTGGCCATATTCCATAGATTCATAGATTCATAGAAGGATTCAGGTCAGAGGGACCTTAAAGGTCATGTAGTTCCAACTCCCCTGCCATGAGCAGGGACACCCCCCACTAGACAAGATTGGTCAAGGCTCCATTCAATTTGGCCTTGAACAATTCCAGGGAGGGGGCAGCCGGAAGTATCCTGAGCAATCTGTTCCAGTGTCTCACTACCCTCATCGTTAGGAATTTCCTTCTGACTTCCAGTTTGAACCTACCCTTTTCCAGCTTGAAACCATTACCCCTGGCTTGGAGGAGTTGGTTGTTGAATAACGAGCAGCCCTGTTGAGCTCCTCTTCCCACCGGGGCTTCATCAAATGATACCCTGCCAAGTAGACCCCTGAGGAGGGTGAAGTCATCTTCAGCTGTGATATGTGGTAGTGGATCCTTCTTTAACATGTGTTGGCTAGATGATCTCCAGAGATCCCTTCTAGCTCCTGCTATTCTATGAAATCAAGTTCCTCAGTTCTAATATTACAAAGCCCATGAATTCATTTTCATTCTCTAATTCTCAGTTGATGATAGGTAATTTTTTTATTCCTTATTTTTACTATTTCTTTCCTCATTACAAAGCTGAGCACTGTATACCTGTGGATTTAAAATAAAGTGTAATTTTTTCAAGTTAATAATGTTTTTTGCCTTGTAAAAATCAGAGTGATGTGACCAATCATTACAATTAATATATTTAAAACTCTCAGGATAAGAAGAAAATCTAACAAATGGTGATCAAATTATATCAGTGTCTTAAAAAACTTATTTACAACTTCCAACTTCATTCCTTAGTGATGGGCTTTTTAAATTAATTATCTTGGAGATAGGTTAAAAATGTGTGTTTTCATTCTGTGTATTTTCTCTGGTGTCTTTTTGATAAACACAGATGTAGAAAAATGACAATGTACCCTGCATTAGAACACACAGTTGGATCATCTCATATACACTACATAAATACAATGACAATTCCCTTTACATTGAGAATAGTAATCCTGCTTATGCCAAAATAATTTCTGAAATAAAAGAGGAGTGACATTAGCAGTATAAATAGAAGAACCTGTGTAGCTCCCATCCCCTTAGGAATGCCACTTGAAACACTGCAAGTCTATCTAATTAGATTTCAGGATACTAGGAAACCCCATTTGACTGTCAATTTAAAACAGCAGTTCCAGAGCACTTTTTTTCCCAAAGTCTTTGAATTATTAGGTCTCTTTGCATGACGTGCATGAATTCATAATTAATATTTACTGATAGTGCATTTTGCCACATAAAGAAAAACATGCCTAGTCTGTTAAATAATTATGTTAGCAGATTGAATGACAAGAAAACATGCTAGTCTAGAAATGGAATACATGGATACTCATTAAAATAAATGTGTTAGTGAACTTAATTGCAAGCTTAAATCTTGCAATGTTGAATGTATTCTCAAGACTACAGTCCGAGAAACATCTTTACTCAGCAATATATATGTTTACATATGTATAAAATTAACTATAGCACTGAAAACTTTTTGCAGTTGAGAGTTCCAACAAATGGAAAATAAATTCTTTGCATTATTATTAAATCAAATATATATTTATTATTTAATTAATTATTATTTCGGTTTTTTTTCAGTTTATCACCAATTAGTAAACCTGACTGCCTGAGGTATGACACTATTTGCATAGATGTAGATGCTTTAAGGATCAGACAATTTTATATATTTGGCTTCAGTGTCAAATTCTGGTATTTGGTATTTTGATTTGCTCCACCAGCAAGAAACAATGAGTCTGAAGGAAGGGAAGAAGGACCTTCAAACCATATAATACTTTGGGCTGAGAATAACCTTTCCTAAGGGACCTTTGGGACCATTTGGTGTCACATGTAACTCTTTAAACTTTGTTAAAAATGACTTCATTATATTCTTCAGGTCGTTCATAAAGATGTTAAAAACAATGCTTCTGAGGAAGGCAAAAGATACGAAGCTGGAATTTTGCCCCTCCTCATTGCTGATTAATAAGAAGCTTCCCTCCCTGCCCCCCCAACTCACCTTTACATTATTTCTTATGATTATTTTGATGGTGACAAACAAAATGAAATTTATGGACTAATTTATCCATGGTATTAAAATATCTCTAGAGTAGAACTAACTTTGGATGGAGAGATGTTAAGCTTGCAGTTTTTCACAGCTTAATCCACAGTGGACTAATATGTTGTTTAGTAATTAGTTGGCTGAGAATTCTCCCAGATGGTGATGCTCTGGGTACAGAAACATGTTAGAAATATAGTGATGAACATACTGCATTACTCTAATGGTTCCTCTCACCTGTTTCTGATAGCAAACAAAAGTCTCACATTACACAGCTTGGGAAAACAGGGTCAATACATGAGGTACATTTCCTGAGTACTCTCATATGGTTTAATTATATTGGTTATATGTACGTATTCTGCTTGGCTTCCATCTTCTATCCAAGGCATAATCTCCTCATGTGCTGTTGTAAAATTTTAGCATCTTTGTGCTGCAGTGACTTTCTTTACTACATATTTTGAGGAGAACCTTCTGTGCTGCTTTGTTGTAATCTGCCTCCTCCTTCCGTTTGTAATTCTCTATTATTTGCCTTGGAACAGATAGAGGAAAACATATCCCTCTCTGCTTCGGGTACTATAAATGTTAATAACATCTGTCTTGTCCCTCACACCTACATATAGTGCTCATGTTGTCATAGTCTTCACTGAGTTTATTTCTCATTTTTGCATCTGCAAGTGGTTCATAAAGGAAAGCAATTGATTTTGAGATTTTTTTCCTGATTGTTTATCTGCATAAAATTGAAGCTCCGCAGACAAGAAAGATTACTCTTGGGATATGTGTTAGATTAAGTATATAGTTTAGCCAACAGAAAAAAGGAAATCTTATAAATATCAAATAGTTTATTTTTCTGCTACATCTACAATGTACACTACAGCCTCTGAATTTGTAGCTAAAGAGGAATATGTATTTTGCATTTGTCTGATAGGATGTAGATCAGCATAAGCATTCAGGAGATTCTATGTCTACCTACCGTCTCTATGGAAGACCAAGCCATTAATCCTACTCTACTGAGTTCACCAGTAGTCTCTATATTTAAGATTCACATCTAAACAATTTCTAAACATACCCAGGGATGGTGAGTCAACCACCAACCTGGGCAGCCTATTCCAATGCCTGACGACTCTTTCAGTAAAAAAAAATTTCCTAATGACCAACCTAAACCTTCCTGGTGCAACTTGAAGACATTCCCTCTTGCTCTCTCCTTAATTACCTGTCCGAAGTGGCCACCACATACCTATCTACAATTTCCCTTCAGGTAGTTGTAGATGACAATAAGGTCTCAGCCCCCTCTTCCTCAGGTTAAACAGCCCTAGCTCCCTCAGTTGCTCCATAGGACTTGTCTAGGCCCTTGACCAGCTTTGTTGCCCTTCTTAGGACCTGCTCCAATATCTTAATGTCTTTCTTATACTGAGGTGCCCAAAACTGAACACAGTACTCTAGATGTGGATTCACTGGTACTAAGTACAAGGGGAACAATCTCTTCCCTGCTTCTACTGGCCTCACTGTTTCTGATGCAGGCCAGGATGCTGTTGGCCTTCTTGGCCACTGGGCACACTGTTGGTTCATATTCACCTGGCTGTTAGTCAGCACTCCCAGGTCTTTCTGATGGACAATTCTCCAGGCACAATTCCCCATGTCTGTAGCATTGCATGGGATTATTGTGGCCCAAGTTCAGGACCCAGCACTTATTCTTGGTCACCGTGGCCCATTGATCTAATCTAAGTCTTTCTGAAAAGCCTTCTTATCCTCAAGTAGATGAATATTCCCACCTACCTTGGTATCATCTGCAAATGTAATAGCAGTTCACCTTATTTCCTCATTTAGATCACTGAGAAAGATGTTAAACAGAAGTCATCCCAAGGAACACCACTTATGACCAGCTACCAGGTGGATACAACTACACTGACCACCACTCTTTGGGGCCAGCCATACAGCCAGTGTTTTATCCAGCAGTGCTCATTCAAGACATGAAGAGCCATTTTTTTGATGAGAATTCCATGGGAAATTATATCAAAGGCTTTACAGAAATTAGGATAGACAATATCCACAGTCTTTCTCTCATCCACTAGGTGGGATATCTTGTCATGCAAGGAGATCAAATTCATAAAGGACTATCTTTTCTAAACCCGTGCTGACTAGGACTGATCCCCTGGTTGTCCTTTATATGGCAAGCAATAGTATTCAAGATGATATGTTGCATAATGCTCCCTGTTACCAAGGTCAGACTGACAGGTCTATAGTTCATTTGTTGTAGATAGGTGTCACATTTTCTACCTTACAGTCCACTGGGACCTCCCCAGATAGCCAGGGCTTCCAGTAAATCATGGAAAATGGTTCAGTGAAATGGTTCAGTGAGCACATCTGCCAACAATTTCAGAAGTCTTGGGTATAACTGTTTAGCTCCATAGACTTGTGTGCATCCAAGTGGCACAGCAGGTCATTGACCACTTCCTCTTTAACTGTGATGACCTTATTCTACTTCCTTTCCCTGTGTCCCAGCTCATGGGGCTGGGTGAACAGGGAACAACTAGCTCTACTATTAAAGACTGAGGAAAAATAGGCAATGTACACCTCAGCTTTTTCCTCATGCTTGGTCACTATGTTTTCTCCCACATGTCCACAACAGCTGAGTTAGGTTGAATTTGTAGCTGATTTTCCTAATTTTCTTCCTGTACAACCTCACTACATCTTTCTAGTCTTTATGAAAGTCCTAGCACCTCTTCCAAGATCATCTAATCCCCTTTCCTTGTTGAGGTCCAGTCAAAGTTCCCTGTTCAGTCAGACCAGTCTCTTGCCTTGCCAACCCCATTTTTTGGCACATGGGGACAGTCTGGTTTTGTGCATTCAAGACCTCCTTCTTGAAATATGTCTGGCTTTCCTGTAGTCCTATGCCCTTTGGGACTGCCTCCCAAGGGACGTTGCAAATCAGCCAAGTGTACACTTCAGTCGGGATAATTGACACAACAAATCTTGACTGTTTCATAGTAACTTTTCCTGTGATAATACATTCAACTTTTAGATTAGATTTTCTCAGTTTGTTGTTCTGACATGCACTGGTTTGAAACAAAATTGCTCATCACTACTAGAAGTAACATACCCTTAATACAAAACATGGCTAAATAAAAATTGGTGAATATGAATAATTACCCAATTATTTTCCTGGCTGTTTTCTTACCAGTGGTGTAGGTAATGACATATATACTAATGGCTTAAATTTCCTGAAAGGAAAACTGTACTGAAATAAACCAGTATGAGTGTTTTCCGATCTTGTGAGCTGCTGTACCTGTAGCATCTTCTGCTTCAAGTAAGTGTACCTCCTTTTATTCCCTCTTTTCCTCCCATTCACTGCAGTGAAAGAATCATTTGTGGTATCCTGAATCTGCAGACAAGGCATGAATGAAGTATCAGGAATCTATAAATCTGTTATTCCTCCTTTTTATATTGTTCTTGTTTTTACATATAGTCACAAAGCAACAGTTTGGAACAATGTAGGAACTTAAACTGCATTTATGTGTGCTTACATTTCTTTGTACCTATCAATTGATCATTATTACAGATTCCTCATCTCCTCTAAGGCAGGCTTATTATGTCACTTCAGTGGACTAATATGAAAAACATTAACAACAAAGCCTCTCTTCTTTAAGAAGAGATAATTACTTTGCTTTTGCAATAAATATTTTAGAAAAATAAGTATTAAATATGTTGGAATATCGGTTACAATTTGACACATTGCTTTTTAATCTAATCTTACAGGAATGGAATTTTTCAAATGGTAGTGAATTTTACTGTATCACAAAAACAAAGCAACACTATAAAGATTCAACACCAATTCTAGTTAGTCTTTCCCAGTATTGTACTGTCAGTGAATTTGGCAAATAATTCCTCAAAATATCATGCCAATTAATTTATCTGTATTAACATTCACAATAATCTCACTTGTACACTCCTCATAAGCTATCAAAAGGCCCCTAAAAAATTGCTTTAATGTTGTGTGGTCACATCCCCATCTAAAGAGATGGGAGTGACTCAGGTTCATGGATTCATTTGGGGTTGAATTAAGATTTGCACAATACATCCACATAAAAGTTCAAATTATCAGATTCCAAACTTAGAAGGCATAGAAATCATTAAAGTTGCTAGATGCCCAACTGAGACAGTAGAGGAGAAGTAAAGGGGAAATAGAAGATAGTTAAGAGCTCAGATCACTACTCAGGACTCTAGGATCTGGCTTCCCTCACCCCACCTTGCTCTTCAGCTCCACAGATCTTCAGAGAAACTCCTTAGTTTCTCTGGCTATCTTCTCAGCTAGTTTCTTGGCACAGTCTGCTTTATGGACAGCAGGGAGAGTGGTGGTGGGAATAGGGAATATTCATAAATTGTTGGTTTCTTCAGTAGTTCTTTTATCAATGTCTTGTCCAGGGTGAGGAAGCCTGATGGTGAAGTTCCCCCAAACCATTTAAATCTCTCCCTTTTGTATTTGCTACTTGCTGGTGTTTTTCTTAAGTGAGTCTTTGAGGGAGGAAAAATTCTCATCTTCTCAATCTGCAGATTCTTTTCACATACAGAGCATCACCAGATACAGGGTTCTTCCTACTACCCTGTTTACAGGTTATCTTCCATTTGCTTAAAATTGTTTGAGCCAGTTCACTTGTTGTTAATTAAAATCTGACAAGTATGGAGAACAGCCCGTACAGAACATGATTTTTTTCGGGTATATTCAGTACTCTAAATACTTAATTAAAAATTACCCCACAACTGCAAATAAAACCAAAGTCAAACATCCCACAATAAAACAGTAGAGTCCTTCCCTTCCATCTGTATATACTGGTGTTTTCAAAGATTTGTTTTAATTAAAATGCTTTTGAATTCCTTTTATACACTTGAAGAGTAACATAAAAGATAGATATTATTGACTAATTTTAAACATCTTGCTCATTTATCTAGTGCTGGTCCTGAAGGTTCAGTACTAGGTCCAGTCGTGTTAATTCATCAACAGCATGGATGAGGGGACAGAGTGTACCCTCAGCAAATTTGCTGATTCTACAAATCTGGGAGGTGTGGCTGACTCTACATAAGGTTGTGCTCCAATCCGTATGAACAGGGAGGCTAACAGAGCACTGGAACAGGCTGCCCAGAAACGATATGTAATCTTCTTGTCTGGAGACATTCAAAACCCACTTGGAGATACTCCTGTGCAGTCTTCTCTAGAGGATCCTTCTGTTGTAGAGGGGCTGGACTAGAAGATCTCCAGAAACTCCTCTGCATCCCTACCATTCTATGAATCTGTTTCCATGATTCTTGCCATCTGATCTTTTTGGATATCTAAAATGAATAAGCAATTCCATTCTATACTCTGAGAAAAAAACATTTAGTAAGGAAAATGGAGTGAACAAATAGCCTTGTTCGAGAAACCATGGGGTTTTGTCCAAACATTGGTTTAGTGATAAAGCCCTGCTGCATTCAGATGCTGTTGAAGGGAGGCGCCGTCACCAGGAGATGATGTAACCCGTGGCACTGCAGCAGAGGACATGCCCAACGAGAATCAGTAAGTGATTTTCAGCGACCAGGACTTCCCAAGAGAGGCTTAACAGCAGGAGGCTTCAGAGACAGTGAGTGGGGAGGCAGTCAGTTTCTGGAATGTTTGAGGAGCCTTCTAGAAGGTAGCACAGTGCATTCTTCACACCAGATATAAGCCCAGGCTGCATGGTGGAAATTGGGCAGGGAGTTCCTAGGAGGACTACACAGAGAGACTGTTCAGCAGGAGAGTACAGCGCAGACCCTTAGGTGGAGGACAGTGACTGAGAGGCTGTGGATCACTGGGAGCAGCAACCCCCTGAGAAATGGTAGTAGTGCCGCAAAATGGCAGCCCCCACTGAAAGTGACTGAGGGTGGTGGGAAGCACCAGGAACAGCAGCCTCTGTGGTGTCATCAAAAAGCAGTGGCAGCAGTGATGCCTCAGAAGCAGCAGTAACCCTCCCATGGTCTTTTCCCGTTCTCCTCTGTTCTTCTCCCTATTTTTCCTTTTTCCCTTTTCCCCTCCATTTCCCCTTGATCTATCATGGTTCTTTTTGGTTCAAATAAATCAACTGGCACTTGATAATGTTTTGATTTTTTTTTTCTGTTCCTTTGATATTACCCAGGCCCTATGTGGTCCCAGCTTGCTCTGTCACATTGGCACTGCATAGCACCAGCAGGACAAACAGACCATGACACCTTGTTCCCAGTGATGTTTATGCAGTGATACTTATCACTGTTTTTCTGCATGTTCTGTTAATATTAGTAAAATAAAGATCATACTCTGGCTGGAATTTTTCGTTTGAGCCAGGCTTCTTTCCAGAAAGGAGCATGGATGTGCTGTTTTTGATTATTTAGTGCTGGTTTGGATTTCTCAGCATCACCAAAACACCCAGAAATACTGGGAGCAAATGTTATATTAAAGAAAGAAAGTATATTTTATTAACAAAAGGTAAAAAAAGGGTTTAAAGATGAAATGCAGCTGAAAGACCTAGGCTAGCTTCTCTTCCCTCCAACTTTTTCTCACAACACAGTAAGTCATGCTAACTGACCACTGCCAAGATACTGATCTTCTCAAAGTAAAGTATAGCGAGGAGAAAGAAAATTAATTGTCTTTTGCAGGCCACTTTCACAACAGATGGAGTCCAGAAAATGCCTGTCTGAATTCCAGAAATTCTTTTGTATAAATAAGATTATAAGAAGGGATATCCAGCTGCCATATATTTTATGTAAAAATATTGGAGATCAGAGGACAAGAATCACGTTATGACAGTGGCAT
The DNA here is from genome assembly GCA_013397515.1 of Upupa epops. NCBI lineage: Eukaryota > Metazoa > Chordata > Aves > Bucerotiformes > Upupidae > Upupa > Upupa epops. The sequence goes on along the minus strand of VZRI01001604.1, from coordinate 19,035 downwards.
TCTTAATTTTTCATCAGGGCCTGTGGCTGTGACTGTCCAGTAGCTACAAATGTCTAATTTAGCCTAGCATTCAGGGTACTGTCTTGGGAAAAGCAAATGTCTCCATGGGTAACTGACATCCTTGCTGGTTTTCAATCGATAATCTACAATGAAAAATGTGTGGGAAAAAGCTTTCCTTCTCTTAATTGCCCTTATCTAAAGCAGGATTGTATATTCTGATTCCTGAGCTGGCAAGTGCCTAATGGGAATCTCAGGATCAGGAATTCAGCTGTGCTGCATTTAGTTCTTATAACATTAGTTTAACAGCTATCTGATCAGCCTTTGAATTCACAGAGTAGCAGTTGTAGCAGAAATGACGAAGTAAGTGCAGGCATGTCACTTTGACTCATCCCAATGTTCTGTTGAGGCAACAAGCTTTTTCCAGCATATTTTGGGGATTTTTGCATGAGGAGCTGAAGAGTAGAACTATACTGTTTTGTTACAAAATGTAGAGGTTTTTCCTTAGTGTGACTGGGGCAGAAGATAGTGATGTGTGTTCTGTCACACACATAGGCACTTGTTTTAAAGATATTATGACAGAGACCAAAGACCATGCTCCTCCAATCACATTAACAACAACACAACAGACTTGGGGAAATAGACATGCAGCCATCCAATACATCCAGGTCCTTGCTGGTGTCTTGTTTTGTGGTGTAAGGACTCCAGATTCACCCTTGTGCACAGCATTGGATGGCAGTGGGATAGTTCTGGATATTGTTCCACTGAGGAGCTATTGCTTATCAACATTTTTTTTTCCTAATTTAGGCTATTTGGGTTGGGCAGCAGTAGTCTTGCGGGTCATGAAGCCCCATGCTAATCTCTTTGAATGTTCATATCTACATTTCATTAATGGTCTTATTGCTCTCTGGTGTCCTATCCACATTGGCTACAAGGGTGTAAAATGTGTGTTACTTGTTCATCTGCATATTTTTTGTAAGCCTTCTCACACATATTTGATAAAAATATATCAGGTTAAGGTATAGTGCTTTCATATAGTTCTCTCCCATGACAATTATCTGTGCTTTCTCCTTTGTCCTATTCCTAACAGAATCAGCTAATTGATCATAGATGGCCAGATGTGGTCCAGACCTTATTTTACCTGAAAAACAATTTCAAGTTCGTCTTATCCAATTATGCTATTTCACCTATGCCTGGGAAATCCAGGAACAATACTCCATTGAGTATTCTGACATGTTTTAATTTCAAAGAACAACAAAATCGCATATTTATCTCTCCCTCTTTTCCTGTCTAGAATGTTTTCTTTTAGAAGTTTCAGAAGCATTCTTCAAGCAGGTTGCTCGAGGTACAACTATGCAATCAAGGAATTTAAGCTGCATTTTTTATTCTTCATATAGCCTGTATTCAATATGTTTATAAATTACATTTTTTTCTTCGTAAGCATAAATGTATTAAGTAAGGTACATTTGCATACATATAAGGCATTGATTTTAGAAATTTTATTAATATACAAATTGTGTCTAACACAATGTCATATTGTGCATTAGATTATCTGAATTCAGAAAATATTGTAATAAAATTTGTGTATTACAGATTAGGTACAAGTAAATACTTTAGTAATATTAATAGTAAAGTAGAAAATTATTACAGTTACAGTGTACTGAATGATGCACTGTAGGTTAATAATTTGAATTAGTGAGGAGCTTTCTTCATTTTGATGTACAGTATTAACAAGCTCCTCCTTACCTTGCTAGGCTTATGTAATTCCTTAGGCATATGACAAAGAACAAGTGCATACAAGTATTCATGAAAGACTTGTTCTGCTTTTGGCTAACATATTGCCCAGATAAGGCTTGATGTATACTAAAAGCAGCACCATGTGAGAGCAGGACATGAGGAGCAGGAAGGCTTAGAGGTCATTACCCAACTACTGTCTCAGCTTGCTCTCTCCTGCAGCCATCATCCTTGCAGATTGTACAACAGCTTCTTTAAAATTCACTATCTTAGGGAAAGAGTATAGAATAAATTTCCTAGCTGTAATAAATGAATATGTCAGCTTACTCAAAATGCTTTTGAAGTAAATCCAACAAAACTATGGAGGTTTTTCTGGTTTCTGTGTGAAACAGAGGATATCTGTACCCTGATAGACGAGGAAGGATGAGCGCTCTCAATGTGGTTATGACTTTCCTTATAGGTGTGTAAGCCAGTTACAAGCTATATGTGAACAAACTGCATTTTACGAGTTATGAAATAGACAACCTGTGAACTACAAACCTTACGTTAGACTAGTCTGTATAAAAGGAATTGAGTCCTTTTTCATCAAGTTTTTCTCATTTCTTCCTGAGCTCATGAAGTACATTTGACAGAGTATGTTGTATGTAGTGAATTTCAGAGTTCCAAACAGAGAGTGCCAGTGCAGACAATTAAATAATGTGGGACACACACACACAGACACACACAAGATGGGGACAACCCATTAAAATACAGAATATAAATAACTGTCTTGTTTGAAACTTATTTTGAAATCAATGGAAATGCTACCTTTGTTTCAACATTGATTTTTAGTTCAAATACTTGATAAGAAATTAAACAGACTATACTTCCATTCATTAAAATACTCAATTCAGAAAAGGCTTCTTACGTGGATGTGCATCATATTGTTTAGTTCTCTAATAATGACTGGTTCTGTAAGACTGGTCTCAATGGAAAACAGGGAACCTCTTGCTGTCCTAGGGTGAAATGGGAGCTCTCAGCTTGCTCCCTAAAGTGCCTGTACATCAATGCACACAGCATGGGGAATAAGCAGGAGGAGTTAGAAATCTGTGTCGAGTCAGGTGATCTGGTGGCAACTACAGAGACCTGGTGGGACAACTTGCATGACTGGAATATGGTCATGGACAGCTATGTCCTTTCCAGGAGAGACAGATCAGCAAGGACAGCTTGTGGAGTTGCTTTTTCCATGAGAGAGCAACTGGAATGTCTTGAGTTCTGTCCAAGGGAGGATGAAGTGAGAGTTGACAGTTTGTGGGTGCATATCAAGGGGCGGGCTGGCATAGGTGACACTGTTGTGAGTGTCTATTACAGGCCACCAGATCAGAATGAGAAAGTTGATGAGGTCTTCTACAGGCAGCTGACAGCAGCCTCACAGCTAAAGGCCTTGGTTCTTGTGGGGGATTTTAACTATCCTGGTATTTGCTGGAAGACCTACTCAGATGGCCATCCCCAGTCCAGGAGGTTCCTCCAGTGCATTGATGATAATTTCTGATGCAAATGAAGGGTCTGGTTGAAGCAATGAAGGTTGAGGGCAGCCTTGGTTGCAGTGACCATGAGATGGTTGAGTTCAGGGTCTCATGTGGTAGGAACAGAATGCCTAGCAGAATCACAAACCTGGACACCAGGAGGGCCAGCTTTGGCTATTTCAAACAATTGCTACGGGAAATCCCATGTGACAGGGTATTGGCAGGTAAAGGGGACCAAGAGAGCTGGTTATCATTTAAAGACCACTTCTTTGAAGCACAAAACAAGTTAATTCCATCAGGAAAGAAGTCAAGGAAGGGAGCTAGAAGGCCTGTGTGGTCAAATGTGGAGCTACTGCATAAATTGAAGAGCAAGAAGAATGTCTATAGGTCATGGAAGGAAGGGATGGCTAGTTGGGGTGATTATAAGGCTCTGATGAAAGAATGTAGGGATGGGACTAGGAAATCCAAGGCCTCCTTGGAAAACAACCTTGCAAGAGAGGTCAAGGGTAACAGAAAGGGCTTCTTCAGATACATTGCAGGAAAAACTAAACCTAGAGGCAATGTAGGCCTCCTGTGAATGAGCTGGGTGCTCTGAAGACAGAGGATACACTGAACAGTTTCTTTGACTTCATCTGTACTTCTGTCCTGATATCAAAGCCCAGACTTCTGAGGCTCCAGAGGAAGTGGAGGCAAAAGAGGAGCCTGCCTTGGTAGATGAGGACTGTGTTACGGATGTTCTGAGCAAACTGAATGTACATAAATCCATGGGCTCTGATGGGATGGACCTGCAAATGCTAAGGGAGATGGTGGAAGTCATTGCTAAGCCACTTTGCATCATCTTTTTTAAGTCATGGGAATCAGGACAGGTGCCTAGAGGCTGGAGGTTAACAAATGTAACTCCAATCTTAAAAAAGGGTAAAAAGGAGGACCCATAGATTGGTCAGCCTCACCTCCATCCCAGGAAAGGTGATGGAACAATTTGTCCTAGATGCTGTCTCTAGACACAACAGGGACAAGAGGGTCATTAGGGACAGTCAGTATGTCTTCTCCAAGTAGAAGTCATGATTGACCAACCTGATAGCCTTTTATGAGGGCATAACTGGGTGGCTAGATGATAGCAGAGCAGTGGATGTGGTTTATCTTGACTTCAGTAAGGCATTTGAGACACAGTCTCACATAGCATCCTCGTTGCCAAACTGAGGCAATGTGGACTAGATGATTGGGTATTCAGGTGGATTGTGAACTGGCTGCAGGATAGAAGCCAGAGAGTAGTGGTTAATGGGACAGACTCTAGATGAAGGCCTGTATCTAGTGGGGTCCCCCAAGGACCAGTACTGGGACGAGTCCTCTTCAATCTATTCATTAATGACTTGGATGAGGGATTAGGGTGCACTGTTGGCAAGTTTGCTGGTGACACAAAGCTGGATGGTGTCACTGACACCCCAGCAGACTGTGCTGCCATTCAGTGAGACCTAGACAGGCTAGAAAGCTGGGCAGGGAGAAGTTTAATGAGGTATAACAAGAACTAAGTGTAGAGTCTTGCATCTGAGTGAGAACAACCCCAGGTACCAGTATAGGTTGGGGACTGGCCTGTTGGACAGCAGTGTAGGAGAAAGGGACCTGGGGGTCCTAGTGGACAGCAGGATGACTATGAGCCAACAATGTGCTTTTGTGGCCAAGAGGGCCAATAGCATCCTGGGGTGCATCAGAAGGGTGTTGGTTAGCGGATCAAGGGAGGTTCTTCTCCCCGTCTACTCTGCACTGGTGAGACAGCATTTGGAGTATTATGTGCAGTTCTGGTCCCCTCACTTCAAGAAGGAGACAGAGCTGCTGGAAGGTGCCCAGCATACAGCGACAAAGATGATGAAGGAAGTAGAACACCTCCCTTATGAGGAAATGCTGAGGCAGCTGGGTCTCTTTAGCTTGGAGAAGAGAAGGCTGAGGAGTTACCTCATTAATGTCTATAAATATGTGAGGGGTGTGTGTCAGGAAGATGGAGCCAGTCTCAAGATCATCTAGTGATAGGACAAGGAGCAATGGGTGCAAGCTGAAACATGGGAGGTTCTACTTCTTCACAGTGAGAGTAACAGATCATTGGAAAAAGCTGCGCAGAGGGGTCATGTTATCTTCTTCTCTGGAGAAGCTCAAGACCCACCTGGACATTCCTCTGCAACATGGTCTAGGTGGTCCTTCTGTGGCAGGGGGATTGGACTAGGTTCCTTCCAATTCCTAATGTTTCTATGATTCTATGATTTATTACAAAGTAGGAAAAGAATGACCTTAACAAATGCATTCATGATATAACTTGTTTATAGCACTATATTTACTGCTTAGACATTATATAATTTTTAATTAACCCTGTTACATGTATATGTATCTGCTTCATACTTTTTCTGATACTTCATATTGCCATAAATTTCCTAAGAAGAAATCTTTTTGTAGACACCCTAAAATACCCTTGTCTCCATCTTTGGTTTGACAGGTCATTTCAACCTTGGGAATGTTAGCCAGTGTACATTTTTAATTAATCTCTTTCTCTACTGCAGCAGTCCCACAATCTCTTCAAATAATACATTCATTTATAAACATTCTAGGTATTAACTCATTACACTGGATAGGATATTTTATATTTGAACATTGCAGTGTTATGAAGACACGAGCTTCAAGGGCAATAGAGAATAGGATGCATTGTTTGTACCTTAAATCCTGTTCAGTTTTTCTCTTGATGTGAGCTAACATTTTACAATGTTTCTTGCCAAAGCCTAGAGATTTCATTTTAAAAATTAAATTTCAATGAAACCCTGCAGGAGTTTTATACAGGATCCTGCCTGTATTTAATGAACTGCCAGGACCCTTCATTTTCACTTGGTCTGGGGGTTAGATCCTCTTCTACCTGTGTTGCTTTTGAATAATGTTTGTAACCTCAGGGCTTTCACCCTGAACGGACTAATTTCCCAGTGGCATTGGTTGTCACTGAGCATGAGGTAATAGTCTGACTCTGTGTACTGCTTGACTGTAATTTTGTATGGTTAATGCAACCATTATCTAGGTTTAATTATTTAATCCCAATCTTAATATAGGAATAATGGCATTTAGGACATGTGTTTCCAAAAAAATGTCATGTAAGTTGAAATCTTTATGTAAAAAAGTTCTCTCACAAAATCTTGTCATTCTTGGTAACCAAAAAACCCATCAAAATCCAAGCTCAACATTAAAAATCATAACATAGGTACAGAATTTACAGTGGTTTATACATAGATTTGAAAAATCATTATGAAAGTAAAATATTGGAAAGAAGAAAGTTACATAAATAATATTACATACAGAGCCATAAGTCTTCCTACTATTCATAATTTAGAAGCAAAATTAGAAAGGATTATGGAAACTATGTCCAAACACCTGTGCTATGAATCTTATTTAACCTTTATGAACTGATTTTGTGGGGAAGGGAATTTGGCTAAATACTTAGCTAACAGGTTTTTTTAGTATTGAAACAGTAAAAGCGGAATATTGAAGTTTTTATATGTTTAGGAGGATGAAGCTTATCACAGCTAGTGTATTAGATTATTTGTAAATCCAGATGAAAATACACTGCAAGTGTATCTTGCATGGGAAAGAGCAAGGGGAAATGATCAGGAAACACATGAAGTGAGAATGAGTCTGGTTTAGTGTACACTTTAATACATTCTCTTGGTTTTCAATTTCTGAGCATACGCTTTATTTTGTTTTCTACTTTTACTAGGGTAAGATCTTGGCCTCAAGGGAGAAAATCTCACTGTCACCAAGGGGCAGCAGGGTGGAAGGAGAAGAGATGTAAGGGGAAGAGACCAAGGATGTAAATAAAATTCTGCCAATTCAATTATATGTAAATAAGGATTTGAAATTTTCATATTAGTTTACTCTGCATCTTAAATGTAGAAATAAAATCTGGGAGACTATGAAAACCAATTAATTTTTGTAGTTTTTTTATTTAAAAATATATTAATGCAATAAAGTTTTACATCCTATATGTCTGCCCATGGTTTTCTAACCAATTAGAACAGAGGATAAAAGGGCATGACTGCCAAGTCCTCAGTGATTTTAAATAACATTGATAGAACAGCTGAGACTTGGAAGATAGACAAGATATCAAGGTAGGGACTGACAGGTAGATCTGAATTTTTGAACAGACTGTTTTGGAACATGTACATGACAAATAAATGAAAGAAGTGGGAGACTTTAGCAAGGACATGACAGCAGTCTGGACTATTTCTAGATATCATAACTGAATATTGTTTCTTGTTCTTCACTTGTATAACAACGGAAATTTAAAAAAAAAATAAGGAAATTTATGTAGAATTTAAATTGTTCACTAGAAAATATTGGGTTTTCAAATGAAAAATACATAAAGGATTTTGCAGGCAATAGTTTTTACAAACCACTTAATACCATATTAAGATATGAAGCAAATTTAGAGGAAATTGCGAGAAAACATATTCTGTGTGATTTTCTGCTTTCTGCATGCTGTATTAAATGCCTACTTCCTCCATGTCTAGTATTCTCAGCAGGATCAAGATACACGCTCAAAGAAGGTGTAACTTTCTTTGAAATATTAGACACATCAGTCACAAGAGGCAGAATGAAAACAAACTATTGCAGGTTAAAAATAAGCTACTCCAGACAGCATAAATAAATCTGTGACTTCAAGGAAGGTCATATTTGGTGTGATTTATACATTAGTCTGTGAAATAAAACTGGCCAAATCAGTGATAGAGGATGTGAGGGAAGAGTTACTTGGTACTGGCTCCTGTTCTGTCTTGTAAACTCACAAAATTAGAAGATGTTTTCATTCTATAAATTCTTAAATTTTATGTTCTTAGAAATACAAAAGAAAGCCTGAAAGCAGAAAAACAAAATTGTACTTAATAAGAATATGTAAAACCAAAACAGGCACATTACTTGATCTTTATTTGACTACCATATTGTTAGTACCACAGTATCCTACAAAATTGTGAAGAAGAAATGTTTAAGGAGCTCCAAAGTGAAAAAAAAAAGTTGTTTTTCTCCTTTTGTTAACTATTTGGGATCCTCTCTCTCTAAGCTACAATATCATCCTACAAAAAACAAATATGCAGGAGAGAAAATACAGGTTTTTAACATTTAATGTAGAGTACTATATTGTGGGTACATGATCTATTTCTTAGCTACTTATATCTTTTGGTGGTTGTTTTTTTTTCTTTACAGTATTATATATACCTGATAAAATTTCCTCTCTGTTTTTTTATTTGTCTGTAGCTAATTGTAATTATTATTATATTTGACTCTTTCTACATACTGAAATTCTTGGAAAATTTAGTCCTCATTCCATAGCCTTACCAGCCACTGGTAAGGATTATAAATAGAGAACCTTTTTCATTTCTGAAGGACTGTGAAATATTCAGGTTTAAATTCATGTGCAATATATAATGAGCTTCAAAACAAAGTAAACTGGAATAATCAGCACAGTGTTTCTTAGTTCTGGGCTTGCAATGCTCACAAGGAAGGAATTTTCCCTAATCCATTTTTAAAGGCCCAATACTATAACTAGTTTATTTACTTTTTCTTCATTATAAAGTAAAGATCATCTTCAATAGCTTTACTATACTTCTTTGACACACGTTTTAATAATTTATTTAGCTTAAGGTTTTTGGTGGTTATGCTTCTTAGTGAATATCAGCCTAAAAAATTCAGAAATACCTATATTTGCTAACATTTTAACAGTTCTACACATCTGTTTACTACATGAATTTTCTGAATCTGCTTTACCAGCAGTAATTGCTTTTGTCAGTTATGTAAAGTGACATATGCATTTTAAGATGAATGACTTAGGTGGCTAGGTATTGTTTAGTCTATTTATTCATGGTAATTCACTGAATGTTAATGTAACTCTACAAGGCCTCTAGCTACCAAAAGGTAGATAAAAAATTGTAAGTATCTGTTGTGTTTATCTTCAGCTAGCTTGCATTATTAACTGAAAGCTGGTAGAGCTGATAAATAAGAAAATGCTGACCCAGGAAAAATAAGCAGATAAGACAATCTTGTTGAAACAGTCTTTTTCTAGGATATATGGAAATTTTTTGCTTTTTTGTTAATATTTTTACAGGAGATGAAAGGACAAAGCAGATTAACTGATACAGTGCTGGAGACCTCTGAAGATACAAGCATAAGAAATTAGAATAATTTCAGTCTTACGGGTTTATTCTAGTCTTTTCCTTTCTCTCTGTAATGGTTTAGCTGTGTTCTTCTTATCTGAGTAGGATATCTCCAAAAATTCACCTTTCTTAGTGTAGGATTTTTGCTGATAAATGGATTTAAGATGGTTTGATTTGACAACAGTTCAAATTTTATTGCTAGTTTAGGCTAAATAGAAAGGGTTGGATTATTGTAGCACTAAACGATCAATAAATTGAAAAACCAGTAAGTGATTTGGTGAAGTAAAACAGAAACCTAATAACAGATTTAAGAATGATAACTCATGCTAACCTGGTACAAAAGTAGAAAAAATAAATTTAATGTGTAGGCACACATACAGACAAATAGAAATGTTTGGATCCAGAGCCCACTCTCAAATTCATAAAGCAAAACACCTCAGTATGCATAGAGGTTGCAGAAAGAGGGCAGCCTGAAGTCAAAATTCCTCTCTTTCTGTGTAAATATTGACAATGCATTGGAATTACTCCAATGGGCAGTTGCTGAATCTTGACGGGGTAGTTCTCATCCAGATTTTCTGTCAGCCTCATGAGTAAGAGACCCTGGGAGACAGTCTAGCCCAGGGGAGATGCTAGATTTAGCTCCCTATGATCAAGGAGAATTCAGGAAGTAATTGTTTTGGATCACTACTTATAGTGTGTGAGATCATTTACTTTTTCAAGGTATTTACCCATTTCTGCCAAACTGGAGTGATGTCATGTTTCAGTTTGCACGTGTCCAGAACTTATTATATCTTGAGGTTCTGGAGTACTCCCCTTTGGGTCACAATCAAGTACATGTATATCAGGACATAAGAAGATTGACTGATCATGTGGGATGATAAGAGGAAAGAACTGGAAACGAGAAATGATGAGGGAGCAACTCAGAGCACTCTGGTCCACTGCAGGATGTAATTTTCGTTATTGTCCTCATAAGAATACAGGACTCAGGAGCCAAAGGTGTTAAGCAGGGAACCTTAATGATCAGAGGCACTAGCTTTGTTAATCTGCTTTTGACATTTTCAGTATATTTTTGTAAGAATGAAAGAAGAGCAGTTCAGGATTGAAATAGATCAAATCTTCACAGTTTTTTGAGGTTTTTTGAGGACAATATTTATTTGTTTTGGGTTTTGGGGTCCTTTTTTACTTTTAAGCATTAATTTTCTTCTGTTTTACTCTATTTCTGTGTATGTGTATGAAATACAAAGATTGTTGCTTTTAAGAAAAAAATGTTTCAGCATATGCAAATTATCCCATCAATAGAAGTATGAAATGCAGTTCTGTTGCTTGCATTATCCATTCATATTTCTTTTTGTTAAAAAATTAGGTAGTTAAGTTAGACTTTGACTTGAACTTCCTTTTTCACAATGACTGGATAATTTCTCCTATGAAAATATGGAGCAAAACATGCTGAGAACAATCTCATGACTAAGTGTGCTACATGATTTAAAAACCTGTAGCAGGTTTTAATTAAAACCTTGTTTTAATTAAATTGCTGTATTTCTTTGAATATTTTAATTGTTTATATGTTCTGGAAACAGCTGTAATAGCATGAGGCTTGTACACCAGTACCTGTTAGTCTTACTAAGTTTTCATTATTTATGCCTTGATGGTTTGCCACCATGTAAGAACAAGAAGAATATAAATCTGTGTTTGTAGAGTAGAAAATAACACATACACTTACTTCTTCAGTATGTCTGTAAACTAAATGACCTTTGATTGTGCTCTAGCCCTAAAGTCAAATGATATATTAATATGTCTGATCTGAACTAGCAAGCAAACATCCTTGCTCAAAATACATCCCACACAATTCTCTGCCTCTGGCGTGTACATGCCTGTATTTCTGAATCATAGAATCACAGAATGGAAAAGGATCAAAAGAGCTTCCAGATAATCTGTCTCCAGAATTACTGTCCCTGTGACAGTTAGGCAGCTCAAGGTGGGAGAGCTTAGAGAACAGGGCTTTTTTCTGGCTTTTGCTCATGTTTTTTCTAGCTTTTGCTAGGCAGCGCGGTGCACAGACATGCCCTGTCCCCTGTGTCAGCTGATCTCTAGACAGGCATGTGACCAGGTGAATTATCTGTTCATGATGGTGTCAAAGCTAAAAGATGAAGTAGAGAGGCTGAGGAGCATCAGGGAGAGTTTGAGAGAGATTGATATGTGGAGCCACTTCCTGAGGTAAAGACAGCATAAATCTCACAAATCAGAGGATGCCTCTCCCCTTTTCTCCCAAGGAGATGGGAAGGGACCTCAGAGAAGGGGGAAATGGAAACAGGTCTCTTCTTGGAGAAGCATGAGTATCCCCTCCTGAACTCCTCCAACATCCCAAATGATCTTGCAGAACAGGTATGAGATTCTGCAAGAAGAGCTAGCAGACCGATGGAGAAGAGAATGACTTGCCCAGGTTTGAAATGACAGACATAAACCTCCATCAAAAGTGGCTCTTAAAAAAAAACCTGGACTGGTCATTGTGGTGGGTGACTCTTGTGAGGGAAGCAGAGGACCCAATATGCTGTCCTGACCCACTTCACAGGGAGAAGTACTCCCACAACTGGAGTGTGGCATTTGATGAGTATCAACTTTACAGAAGAGATAGGGAAGGTAGAAGTGGTGGTGGAGCAGCCCTCTATGTTAGAGTGACATATGAAATCATAGAAAATATTGAGGGTGAGGATTGGCTTGAGGCCTTATGGGTAGGAATCAGGGGCAAGGCCAGCAAAAGTGGATTTGTGGTTGGAATCTGTTACAGACCACCCAGCCAGGATAAAGAAGCAGATGAAAAATTTTATGAGCAGTTTAAAGAAGTTTCAAAATTCAAAATTGCTGACCCTTATGGGGGACTCAATTTTCTCAATGTCTGGGGGAAATACCACACAGCTGAGGGATAACAGTCCCTGAGGTTCCTGGAGTGTGCAGAAAAGAACTCCCTAAAACAATTGGTGAGAGAGAGCCAAACAGGCAAGTTGCCTTCTTGGACCTGATTCTTGTGAACAGAGAGGATCTTGGGGAGGAAGTAAAGGCTGGAGGTTGTCTAGAGCACAGTGATCATGAGGTGATTGAGTTCTCAATTCTTAGTGAAACAAAGAGAGGGGTTCAGTAAAACTGCAAGCTTACACTTCCACAGGGCAAACTTTGGCATGTTCAGGAGACTGATTGACAAAGTCCCTTGGGAGGCTGCCCTGAAAGCTGTAGGAGTTCAGGAAGGCTGGACATACTTGAAGAGGAAAGTCATGAAGGCACAAGAGTAGGCTGTGCCCATGTACCAAAAAATAGGCTGGTGGTGAAGTTGACCAGCCTTGTGGAGCTTGGAGATTTTGCATGAACTCAGTTTGTCAATTCTTACAGTCCCAAAAACTCAACCAATTTTACAGTGTATTGCAGACATAACCTTCCCTCCATTGATTTCTGAGTTTTCACTCACTGGAAATGCCATGTGTCTGTCTCTGGATAAAAACAACAAAATTAAGTGAAGGAGGAGCTAGAAGCAGAAACCTCCAAACCAGTCACCCCAGGTTGCAGAGTCTAATGCCTTTCCAATGCCTCAGGCAATCCATTTCCTCAAATTTGAACCACAACTCCTCAGTAAGGACAACTTGACAGTTTGCACTTAAATAGTATCAACCTGGAACGTTGTCTTCAGAAATAGCTGTATGGTAGTCTCTCAAATTGTAATATGATTTGGTTTTTGCTGAACTATCTTGGTGAGGGACTGTTGTAATACATGTCTTGTTGTTTTCCATGTGTCCTGAGTATAGGACACTCAAACTGCTATTAATGAGGAGGAAGTCACAATAACGTACTTGCTACTGTCAGTTGCTTTTACCAGCTCTGATCACAAAATGACCCTGAAATACCTTTACAGGCGATAAAGAATAAATAGTCTATAAATAGTCTTCTAGTACTTTTCACTATGAGAGCTTCAAAAACTTGGAATAGTGCTCTCTTATCTAACTTCCTTTAAAAAAATGTTGGTCTTCTATCTTTTATTCGTTTGCTTTTATTCATTTGATGAGGAGAATTGCTGAGCCATTTTTGTATACTGCTATCCATTTATATTTTAAGCACACCTCCTCAAGCAAATACGAGAAAGTGTCCACTGGGTAATGTGGAGATTGTGGTTGCTATGGAAGTTCTTTGTCTTTATAATATATTTTTTAGCTTCTGTTTAGCTTACATGAATTAAATGATACAAATTTAATGAAACAGCTTATACTAAAGTGCATGTTGAATTTAAGTAGCCTATTGTCTAACTAATAGGTGGCACTGTTATTCAATTTTATATAGGGGAAAAGTAAGATTTGCTCTGCTGTTTTCCTCTTACTGACCTCTCTTACATCATCTAGAACATATGCAGAGTGCCGAAATCAACAGTTTGACATAGCAAGGCTCATCTGAGTCAAAAGCAGAAATATATAGAAAATGAACAATAACATGTCTCATGTATAAATGGCCATATAAAACATATCTGCATTGAGGAAGTGAGAACCTGTCAGATTTGAAGCATGTGCTATAAAATATTCCAAGCATATTACCAGGTAGCAGGTTGTTTTGTGTGTTTTTACTTAGATATCACTATGAATTAAAGTATCTATTGACAGTAGGCTTCTCTAATCCTGTTTCTAGGGAGTTTAATTATAATCCTTTACTGGAATTTGTCACAGCTGTCTTGCTTCTTCATCCACAAATCATCATAGTTCTATCCTTTTAAACTATCAAGAATTTGCTTTGTCAGTGTGACCTCCTCTTGGTTTTTATTCATTTTGTGATTTCTTAAAACTAGGAAAATAATAACTATGTGCATCAAAATATTTTTCAGTGAATCAAGAGAATGAAATTGGTAACACAGCATTTTGGTGGCTAACAACTTTTTGGAGCATTTGCTTAGTATAGGACCACTCTTTTCCAGATAACATTAAGTCTGGTCAACATGCTGTGTGCAGGTTAGATATGAACACAGGAAGAGCCTGGCTGTTACTTTTGCATAGGATAGTGCACAGTAGAACAATTCCACTATTCTGGAAGTTTTACTGTTTTAGTTGGAGGAACAAGTCATCCCTATGTTCGTTTCTAGTACCTTCTGAATTCCATACAGTATAGCAAAGAGAGAATGTTGAAAGACTTGGCTAATGAGTGTTTGCATGGGAAAGACTCAGACAGCACCATGGGCTCCTTCCAGGGACATCCAAGTTTTCATCAGCTTTTATAATCTTGACCTAGTAGAATTGTACCAAGTACACTTAGCCTGGGGAAAATTTTTGCAAGCATAAAACCCCAAATCATATAAGCTCTGAAGAAGCTATGAATAAAAGAATGCATATTTATATTCCGTAGTGACTGGAAAAAGTGCAACATACACAATTTTAGTAAGCGTGGAAAGGAGAAATATAGAATCTACTGACATGTCAGCCTCATCTCTGTGCCTAGGAAAATTATGCAACAGATCCTTCTAGATGCTATGATAAGGCTTATGGTGGACAGGGACATGATTTGAGATGGACAGCATGGCTTCACCAAGGGATAGTCCTGCCTGACAAACATAGTGGCCTTCAGTAATAGGATGACTACATCAATAGGCAAAGGGATTGCTATGGGTGTCATCTATCCACAAATACTTTCACATGTTCCCCCAGCGTCCTTCTCTCTAAAATGGAGAAATGGATTTGGTGTGTGGATGGTTGCATCTGGAGGGTAGAGGTCAATAGATTATGTCTAGATGGAGAGTAGTGACAGTGGTGTCCCTCAGGGGTCTGTTCCTGAGTTCAAGGCTGTTTAATGTCTTCATCAGTGACGTAGACAGTGTGATTGAATACACTATCAAGAGGTTTTCAGGTAACACCAAGCTGAGTGGTACAGCTGACATGCTAGAGAAGTGGGATGCTGTTGAGAGAGACCTTGACAGACTTGAGAAGAAGCTCATGTGAACTCATGAGGTTCAGTGAGGCAAAGTGCAATGTCCTGCACCTGGATCATGGAAATACCAAACACAAATAAAGGCTGGGAGATGAAAGATTTGAGAATAGGCCTACAGTAAAGTTCTTGACCATAGTGGTGCATATAAAGCCAGACATAAGCCAACAATGTGTACTTACAGCTCAGAAGGTGAGCTATATCTATCCTGGACTGCAAGAAAAGAAGCATGGCAGGCAGGTGATTCTTTCCCTCACCTCTGTTCTGGCAAGACTTCACTTGGAATACAGTGTCCAGTCTGAACAGTCAATACAAGAAGGACATGGGCTTTTTGGATTGGGTCCAGAGGACAACCACAGAGCACCTCTGTTATGAGAACAGGCAGAGATAGCTGGAGTTATTCAGACTGGAAAATAGGTGTTGATGGAGAGACCTTATTGTGGCCTTAGGCCATAAAGGGGCTTGAAGAAAGATGAAAATAATTTTTAAGCAAGACCTGTTGTGACAGGGCAAGGATAATGGTTTTAAACTAAAAGAGAGGAGATTCAGTCTGGATATAAGGAAGGATCTGTAAACAATCAGGTTGATGAAACACTTGAACTGGTTGTGCAGAGGGGTAGATACCTCATGCCCATAAAATTCAAGGTCTGATTGGACAAAGCTCTGAGAAGCCTGTTATAGTTTGATATGTCCCTGCTGGTTGCAATGAACATTGGAGCAGAGATCTTTAAAAGTCTCTTCCAACCCAAGGAATTATTTGATTTTATGATTCTACACATTTAAGTTAATGTGTAATGCATAATAAGTTAGTGTACATTAAGTTAATATATAATTATACAGTACCTGTATATCTATAATTAAAAGGAATTTTCAAAGCCAGTTCAAATGGAATTTAGCATCAGATTTCCATTTTCTTGAATCATCACTGAGTGTTCAGTATTTCTTCTCTGTTGGGCAAGTAACTCTTATTCTGTACTGTACTACAACAAAATTGCAACAGGTAGTATTTCAGTAGAGAGAATGCAGGGCCAGCATATTAACGCTAAGGACAAGCTTGACAATGCCAAGGAATTGGGTTCAGAAAATTTTGTTCCAAAGTTCTGTTTCATCAGTCACAAACCCAAATATTCTTAAAAGAAGAGAATAATCTGAGTAATTATTTTGTACCTGTTTCATATTACTTAAAACTGCTTATTTTACAAAAATGGAAAAAAAATCCATCTAGGCATTTCACAAGATCTAGCTTACATAGAAGTCAGAGAATCACCCAGAGAAGATCTCACAGGAACACATCCAGTTGTGAATATCTTCACAGAATGAGATAACATAACCTTTCTGGACAGACAGTTTCAGTACTCTGTTACTCCTCCATAAAAAAGCTTTTCCCTGTCTTCAAACTGAACTGTAACCATCGCTCATTATCCTGTCACTAGGCACCACTGAAAAGAGCCTGATCCCATCACGCTAACTATGCACATTAGGTACTTACAAGCATTAATGACATTATCCCCTCAGTTTCCTCCTTTCTAGGATAAACAGATCACAGAATCATAGAATTATTGAAACTGAAAAGGCCTCCAACCTATGAGCCAAGATCACCACAACCTGTACTCTGCCCTGGGGGACACACATCTGGAATATTGAGTTCAGTCCTGGGCCCATCAGTTTACGAAGTTATGTAAGAACATGATTAATCTCAGTGTGTCCTTGCATTGGGGTTTTTATGTTGTGTGAATTAAATTGTCTTATTGTCTTCCCCTGTATCTACTTAGTTTTGATTTTGCCTGTGAATTTTAGGTGATTTTTGAACACTTGTAGTTTCTTTTTTTTCACTCCATTACCACACTCACTAAATATTACTAAAAAGCTCTTTTGTTGGAAAGCAGTATAGAGGAAAGGGACCTGGGGGTCAGAAGGTCCCTGGTAGACAGAAGGATCTCTAAGAGCCAGCAGTGTGTCCTCATTGCTGAAAAGGCCAATGGTATCCTGGGATGTATTAGGCAAAGAGTGTTTAGTAGTTTGAAAGAGGTTCACATGACCCTTACTCTGCCCTGGGGAAGCCACATCTGGAATATTGTGCTCAGTCCTGGGCCCCTCAGTTCAAGAAGGACAGGGAGCTCCTTGAAAAAGTACAGTGTAGAGGCAGAAGCATGATCAAGGAAGTGGAGCATCTGCCTCACAGAATTACAAAATTATTGAGGCTGGTAAAGACCTCTAAGATCATCGAGTTCAGCCACAGCCATAGCCAGTCTCTTCTTAAACATCTCCAGGGATGGGGATTCCACTCTTCTGTCTGATCACCCCTGTTGTGAGGAATTGCTTTCTAACATCCTATTTAAACCCACTCCTGGTGCAACTTCAGGCCAAGCCCCTGTTCTACTATCACTAGCTGCCTGGGAGAAGAGCCCAACCCCCATCTGTCTACAACCTCCCTTCAGGTAGTTATAGAGTATGATTGGTCTCCCCCTGAGTCTTCTCTTCTACAGGTTAAATGACCCCAACTCTCTCAGTGTCTCCTCATAAGACTTTTCCTCTAATCCCTTCACTAGCCTCATTGCTCTCCTCTGGACAACTCCAGTACCTCAGTCAGTTTCTTGAAGTGAGTGGCCCAGAACTGCACAAAGTACGTGACGTGAGGGCTCACCAGTGCCCAGTACAGGTACAGAATTACATGCCTAGTCCTGCTGGCCACACTACTCCTGATACAAGCCAAGATGCCATTGGCCTTTTGTGCCACAGGAGCAGACTGCTGGCTCATGTTCAACCAGATGTCAACCGGTACTCCCAGGTAAAGCCATGGCTGCCAGCTTGTCCAGCAGGATGCTGTGGGAGATCATGTTGAAGGCTTTGCTAAAATCTAGGCCTACCATGTCCATAGATTTTCCCTCATCCACCTGGCAGATCACCCAGTGGGAGAATGAGGACAGGTTGGTTAAGCAGGAACTTCCTTTCCTAATCCCATGCTCTCTGGGTCTGATCTCCTGGTTGCCTTGTACCTGCTGCTTAATGGCACTCAGGATGATCTGCTCCATAATTTTCAACTTTGTCAGGCACCGAGGTGAGGATGATAGGCCTGTAGTTCCCCAGATTCTCCTTCTGGCCTTTCTTGTGAATGGGCACCACATTGGCCAATATCTAGTCATCTAGAACCTTCCCAGTTATTCAGGACCAGTGTTAAATGATGGACAGCAGCTCAGCTAGCTCACGTACTAACTCCTTAAGCACCCTGGGATGAATCCCATCCAGACCTATAGAATTGTTAAGATCTGTGTGGCACAGCAGGTCACTAACTAATCTGTCATGGAATACAGGAGGGATATTCTGCTCCACTTCCCTGTCTACCAACTCAAGAGGCCAGTTATCCTGGCCAAGCTTTTTGCCAAAGACTGAAGAAAAGAAGGTGTTAAATTCCTCAGCCTTTACGATGTCTTCAGTTAATATGTTCCCTGCTTCATCCAACAGGGACTGGTGATTTTCTTCATCCCTCCTTTTGTTATTAATGTGTTTACAAAAGCACTTATTATCCAGAACAGATTTGGCCAGATTAATTTCTAACTGAGCTTTTGCTTGTTTAATTCTCTTCCTACATGACCTTACAATATCTTTAAACACTTCCTGCTTAACCGCTTAACCTGTCCCTCAAAGTTGATTCACTCCTTTTTATTTTTTTTTTTCTGAGTTCATGC
>VZRI01001601.1:76776-119366 GCA_013397515.1 Upupa epops | reverse complement strand
TTCTTCCCGGTGATAGGGAATACTAGGCANCCCTGTCTTCTTCCTTGTGGGACAAAGCCTCGATCTCTTGTAGGTCAGGAGTGCCTTCTTCCCGGTGATAGGGAATACTAGGCACCTCTGTCTCCTGGGCAGCTCTAACAGATGAGAGAGTACCACTCCTCCTATCTATCTCCTTTTCATGCTTTTGGATACTCCTCAGCCTGTCTACCTCTTCCCTAGCTCAGCCACCAAGCAGAGCAGGTCATTCACCTGCTCACAGCGTATGCAGATGTTCTCAGCACTACTCTCTTGCAGTGGCATAAGACTCAGACATTCCATACAACCAGAGGTCTGAACAGCCACATCATTTGTCAAGGGTAGTTGTAGAGAGGGAGAAGGGTCCCCCTTAGTCTTCTCTAGGCTAAACAGCCCCAGCAGCCTCAGCCTCTCCTCCCCAGGTTTTACCTCCAGTCCCTTCTGCAGCTTCATTGCTCTCCTGTGGACCTGCTCCAGTATCTCAATCTCTTTCTCGAAGCGAGGGGCCCAGAACTTCACACAGTTACTCAAGATGAGGCCTCAAGTAAAGTTTTTATAAACTAATAAAGTCTTTATAAACTGATCCTGTTCATGTACGTGGGTTTGTAAGCTGTATTTTGCCACTACATTAACTCTTCAGTTAGTACTGCTTCTTTCACCCAAATGCTGTTCCTTGCATGCCAGATACCGAGCTACAGCTCTGCATTTCTTTTCTTGGCTAATTTAGTAAGTTCTGCTTACTTTGTAAGTGGTGTCTTGTGCTTCACAGCTCAAAATGGGAATGTCAGACAAGATACAGGCCTTAAGGATGCTGGGCCTTTGCTGCTTATGACCGGACTGCTCTACTGATACGACTTTTGCAGCCAAATCCTGCACACTCAGAATTACAGAGAGCTGATGGAGTGACCTTCTTGTCTCTGCATTGCTGGGTGCTCCCATAATGGCTGCACTGCTACATCTTTTCGGTTTTACTCAGCCTGTGTAAGCGACTTTATTACTCATAGCTTGCAATGTGTTCAGTAGCTGGCAGCTTTCCAAATGTTTTTCTTCAGTGAGGCCAACGTTTCTGCTTTTGCCACACTGCTACTGGCAGCAATTGATTTTTCAAGTAATGACTCTTTAGAAACAACCAAGTGACAACATTTACCTACATTCAAACACATTTATGAGGTTATCTCCCATGCCACACAAAGCTTACAGCAATACACCTTCAGCTTCTCTTTATGTTTCCCACACAGAACTGAGCTACCTTCAGCCCTACTAGCCAAACTGACTGCCCTCTGGGTTAGTTGAAGCTTGACGTGCGTGGCAAACTTTCATCCCAAACACAGAGCAGATCAACCAGTGCTGAGTAACTCAGCTAGAGAAACATTTCTGTGCAGTTTTGCTACAAACAAACGATATTTCATACACTTTGCAAAGTCACTGTGTAGTTCAAGCCATCCCACGCCATGCTTCAAGCAGAAATTGAAAATATAAAATGCTTTACCTTGTAATCTAACCTAACAGCTGGTGCTGCCTGGTGGCATTTAGGCTCCGGGTGCAAAATGAAACAAAAATCACAAGGATACCTTTAAATCAAAGTAGGGGTTGTTCAAACATGTTAGGCGGTTCCTTAAGTCTGAAATCGCTTCTTTCCCTGGAGACAGAGCGCTGCTGTAGGCTGTGTGTGGAGAAGCTGCTCGTGCCGGAGCTCGGAGAACCGAAAAGCTCGCTTTAAGACAACTGAAAAGCAGCACAATGCGCTCGGGTCCGGAGGCTGACAAGGCACAGCTGGAAATTCTCCTGCACTTCCTACAGTTGTGTAAGAACCAGTGAAATCCCTAGCAATGTGTGTTTTACCCAGTGCCCCTGTATGGGTTTAGACATTGAGCTTCCAGCTGCCGGGGTTTTATTGTGGATTTCTTGTTTTACAGAGATAATACACTTAGGCAAGTGTAACCTTAACACAAACACCTCTGTTCAAACCAGGGCTTATTTCTTCGATTCCTATTGTCTTAAGCCACTCCCTCCCTCATCCCGTAACCTACAGGCAACAAACCCTTTTGCTGAAGTTTTAGCATGGAACATTTTCCTTTTGTCAGTGATTTCGCTGTAAGTTGTAGCTTCCAGACGGAAAATAAAGCTACTGAAGCGTTTTCCCTTCTTTTTTTTTTTTTTGTGGAAGAACCGTAATTACATCCTGAAACATGACCCTGGATCAGGGCTTTACTCAAGTCAGGAATCCAGATCTGAGAACCGAGCCGAGAAAGAGGAGTGGGACGGAATAATGGTACCTTACCACAAGTCCTGGGTGTGCCAGCAGAGCGTGTTCCGCAGCCCCTGCTTGAGCTGCTGCAGCGTCAGGTCTCGATGTGATGGTTTGTCTGCTGAGCTTCATAAATGACCATTTTACCTGGCAGAAGGAGTTGTCTGAGCTCCTCAGACATTAACAATTTGTCTTTTGCTTGATTTCATCCTCTGAGGAATGTTAGCCAGACAGTCCTGGAATGGGATAACCATTGAGTTAACCATAATTGTTAACCGGTGTGTGGTGCAAGATACTGGGAAAACACATCGTCTCTTAAAGTAGTCAACTGACTTTCTACTGCGGAAACTCAAAAGGGTCCTTCCTGAACCTCTGGAGTTAATCTGGAGCAGTTTAAAAGAACAGAGATAGTTAACAACCAAAGAATCCAAAATGAGACAGCGTGAGTTCTTTGTGCTACAGACATTCTGGCACAGTGGGGCACAGTGGAGGAAGGAACAGCAGATGAGGCCACCTTCCCTGGGTTATGAGTCTCAGGTAAATGACTGTATCCATTTAAATGATGGGGTACTGGTAAGGACCAAAGGGACTGCACTCATTTCCTTGTATGTTCCCATGGGGCTTCCTGCACTCCTGATGCTGCCTCAGGATCATCTGCTGAGGCACACCCCCTCCCTGGGCAGCCTGTGCCAATGCCTGAGGACCTCTTCTAAGAAGAAGTTTCTCTTCATAGCCAACCTGACTTTCCACTGGTGCAGCTTGAGGCCATTTCTTCTTGCCCTGTCCCTTGTTCCTTGTGAGAAGAGACCAATTCCCACCTCTCTCCGCCATCCTGTCAGGCAGTTGCAGACAGCAATGAAGTGTCCCCTCAGGATCCCTTTCTCCAGATTAACCAGCCCCAGCTCCCTCAGTTGTTCCTCACAAGGTTTGTTCTCCAAACACTTCCCCAACCCTGTTGTCCCACTCCAGCACCTTAATATCCTTCTTGTATTGAGGTGCCCCAACATACAAAGTTCAAAGCACAAAGTACATGTTCTTGTCTGTTCAGATGTCTTGGTGAGGAGTGATCTTTGAGACATGAGACTGATTAACCAACAGTGATGGATACTTTTCTTTTATATCTGAGCACTGCTGCTTAATGTTTCGAGCAGCACCTGTAGGATGTGTGAAACAAATGTGGAAAACTGGAGCCTCTGGCATGGTTTCTCCATAGAACTGGGATGTTCTCTTTTCCTCAGAGCTCATTACCTGTAGAGGGACAAGGCTTTCTCTCTTGCTTTGCTGAAATTATCCAATGGAAATTACTGAAGGAAATAAAATTAAAAAGGGGTTGGAATGTAGGTTGGCATCAGGCTCATTTGTAGTGGTTTTACAGCAGACTTTTATAATACCCCTAAGTGTTTGTAACATCTCAAACCTATCAGATGACAACTAGGGCTAGAAATGGGCTTTTAAGCAGTTTGATACCACTGAAATAAATCTTGTTTTCTCTTTCCCTCTCACGATACCTTCTCTAACACCGATCTAATTCACTGCTGGGAATATTCAGCATCTCCTGAACTAGGGCAGTGACAGTCCCAGATCTCTTTGCTGCTGTAAATGATGTTTATGAAATTATAGATATTTCTAGTATTTGTAACCGATTCACTATTTCTGCTTGAGTTTTCTGATATGATGCTCTAGAAATTAAATAAAGTTTCTACTTATTTATTCTTTCTACATATTTTCTCTATGAAACAAAAGCTGTTCTGGGGGAATGCCTAGGAGTGCAGGATTGCCTGTACTTTGTTGTTTAGCCATGTCATAGGACTTCTCAGCAACCTGAGATACCACTATAGAAAGAAGAGTTGAACTAAGCTGAACGCAGCTTATGAAGACCATGAGACCTCAGTTCTACATCCTACCTGTAAAACATGTAATCTTTTATCTGCATAATGGCCTGGTGAAGACAACAGGAAATTTACTGAACCAGTTCACTTCAAGGTATGGGGAAAGGGCAGCTGATAACTTCCAGTATTGCTTCAATTGCCTTCTCATATTGCTGTATGAGAAGGTCAGGTAGGATATCAAGTCCAGTCTGCAAGGTGAAGACTGAATTCAGAGCAGGTTTTTGTTCAGTTGGTTTTGAAAAGCATCGAGGACAGAGCTCACACAACTCCTCTTGGCTGACAGTTCCAGTATCTGGCTGCAGCAGAGAAAAATTGTTTTTCTTTGCCTCTTGTCCTCCTGAGGATGCAGCTCCATGATGTGCTCTGCCTGCTCTGTGATATCACAGAGCTGCTCTTACAGTTAGTTGCCTCAAGCCATCTCTTCTTCAGGCAGAATCAGTCCCTTGTTTCTATTCCTAGCAAACCCAGTGGAATCTGGATGTGGTTCAGAGAGGCATATCGCAGGCTTGGCTATAAAACATGATTGAAGATGGCATTCAAGTGGGCCTCAGACAAAAATGAATCAGTGCTGCTCCCAATAGATGCACATAATTCTTTTGTTCTCTTATTCCATGTATTTTAAACAAGATTAGAGAAAAGGCGGTGTGTTTTCATGCCAGCGTTGGCTCTTGGAGTGCTCTTGGCTCTGAGATCTCTCTAAGTAGAACTTAGAGTCAGGATTATTTGTAGGGCTGATTCCTAGCTAGCAAGGAGTTGCCAAGTTACTATAGTTCAGACAACACAGATGCAGCCACGCTGTACAAATCTGGGAGGGCACTTTTATTCCTGCTATGATTTGAACAGAAATGTTAACTGAAAGGGTAGAAATTGCATAATGGGGCAGAACAGACTGCCCAGGGAGGGCGTTGAATTGCTGTCTCTACACTTGTGTAGAGTCATGGAGATCTGGAGCTTAGGGATAGTGTAGTGGTGGCCCTGGGACAGTAGAATTAATGTTTGGATTCAGTGATCTTGAAGGTTTCCAGCCTGATTCTATAATCCCACCTTGGACTGGAGTGGTGGAGTCCCCATCCCTGGAGGGCTTGAAAAGAGACTTGGAGTGGTGGAGTCCCCATCCCTGGAGGGCTTGAAAAGAGACTTGGTGCTCAGGGACATGATTTAGTGGTCACCTGGCAGTGCTGGGTTAACAGTTGGTCTTGAGGATCTTAAAAGCCTCTTCCAACCAAAGAAACTGTATGATCAGAGTGTTATTTTTGAGGCAAGTAATTTCTACAACCCCCCCCCTGATAATTGTAAGCCTGTGGTATAACAGAATCTGAGCTTCTGTGGTATTTGTGTGTGTGGAGACCATGGGTAGATTTTTCGTGGTTTGGGGGAGGGAGGGGCTTCAAAATACAGGGTTTGCAGCATATCTTCCCCCAAATCATGAGAACCATCCAGCCTGTTATTTGTAACATGAATCTCCAAGGATTTTGTTTGAATTTGTTCAGAGTGCTTGTGGGTACTTTACTTTTTGTGCGGGTGATACTTTATGTGTGTCTGCTCCACGTTGTCAAGATGCTCTTACGTTGTGTTTCTTCTAGCAGATGCCATTTTCTTTTGGTTTCAGATCACAGCACCTTTACTGGAGGCAGCTTTTAGTTATGTCAGACAGGCCTTCAGCTCCTCTGCATTTGTCTTCTGGCCACTCACCAGATACTTGCAGAGATCCAGTGAGGTTTTCTTTTGTAGGGCTGTTTGAATCCAGAGTGATGCTGATGCCACATGTCAGCTCTAGATCCTTCACTTTTATACAGCATTAAGATCAGTATGCTGCCCACCCTCATAGTTCTTCATCAATGCCAGAGGGAGCCTCTTAAGTCCTTCTGACCACAGAAGGCAGAGGGACACAAACATGATGAGAACACCAAGAGCTTTGCTCTGCTCCAGGCTGTAGAATCAGGTGAGGGCTATGTCCTAAGGTGCCCTCAGACAACCCTGATCACGTTATTTGCTTGATCTTGCATTAGTTTATTTTCTTCTCTCCTTTCCACTTCACAAGTGCTTTTCTCAGCCACTTCAAGACACTCAGCCTGCCAAGGTTTAGAACTTCTCTCTTGACCCAGTTTTGCACTTTCCTTCTCTGGGGGGAAAACCTCCAACTCTGTACTCCAACAGCTGCTACTTTGTCTCACATGGGACCAAGAGAGGAGAATTCTGGAGCTCAAAATACTCCACTGTCATCCTTAGTTCCAACAGCTTTCTCTACTTCATCGTCAATACACATTTCCATAGGCTTTCAGATTGGTGTGGGGTTTAAAGGAGGGCCATGCTGAAGCTGGAGATGTTCTTTAATTTATTCCTGAAGCACTAATAAAAATATTATTTCTGTGAGTCAAACTCCACATCTGGATTCAGGAATTTACAGCTATTTCTGTTTGGTTCAAGAATTTGCAAGGAGACTGCACTGAAATTGCAGCAGCGTTGTTTTAACCTTGCCATGAGCTATCAGAATGGAAGAGGTTTGTGAAATGGTTTTACTCGTAGTCATCATGATGGATTGTTGGCTGGGTTTGATCAAAGATGGACTTCGAAACTGTTTGATATGTTGTTGATTTTTAAGAGTAACACGTGGTTTATAGTTGGGAAAAAAATAGCACTGGGGAAAAATAGCAATGGGCAAATCCAAATTCATTTGAAACTGTTAAAGTCAGCACAAAATATGAGAAGGGGAATCTGGGATTGGCAGTAACTGCGTTTCTGAGACCTATAGCAGTTACTGCATTCCTTCTTGTAATCAGTGGTCACCAGTATCCTTAAGGAAAAAACAAGAGAAGGAAAAAAATGCTGCTGGGAAACCTGGAGATTGAAAACAGATTTTGCACTTGCATTTAAATCAGTGAGCAATGTGTAGCAGAAAGCAACAAATAAACTTGCATCTGCAGTATAAGGTTGATGTAGTGAGGATCTGTTTCCATAAACCAACTTGTCTTTGAGCTCTAGCTGCACCCCAAGTCCACTTCTCCAGTGGAATAAATTCATTAATATCAGCTCTCTGGAGACCCACAGCTCAGTGCCTCTTGCTTGTGTTTCCACTCAACCCCACAACACCATTTTTAGTGCAAGAGATGTTTTTTCTCCCTTGAAAATGCCAGTGAATAGACAGCTGAAGCTGGTTTGTAAATCCTTCCTTTAGCAGTTTGAGGCTACCAACTTGCACATCCTGCCTTTTAGCTTTGTGCACCCCTGAAGAAATTCAACTGGATTTTTATCGTCTAATTGCCTAAAGCCACATCCTTGTGGTGTCCCACAGCCAGTCAGGCACTTAGCTTGGATAAATAGGACTTTAAAGCCACCTGTTGTAAATAAACACAGACTATTTTCCCTGTCCTGCTGTCTTTCCTTTCGAACAACATCATTGCTGCTTTCCAGGTTCTGATGTCAACACTTCCCTGTGTGCTGCACACTAACAGTTCAGCAATTTGCTGACAAGTCCAAAATCCTCGTCCTAGCATGTCCTTAGCATGTCCTCTTCCTGTCTAAGATAGAGCAGGGAGGTCGGTGTGGGGATTACCTTGGTTCAGGTGTCACTGTGAGCATTGATTTTCATCAATACAGTCCTCAGGTTTCTAACTCTGTTCTAGGAGAATCCTACTTTACTGCATAAATAAAAGGAGTAATGTTACTATCTTTTCCCCTTACCAAGCTGAATGCAGTGTCATCACTTATTTCTGACTTTCTCAAGCTTTGTATAAATTGTAAAATAGTCATAGAGATCTTTTTGCATTCCTGTAAGTTTGTGGTCTTGAATCTTAATTTTATTATCTTTCTGGAAAAGGGTCCTCAGCCCTTGACACAGGCTGCCCAGGAAGGGGGTTGAATCACCATCCCTGGACAGGTATCATGGTCATGGAGATGTGGAGCTCAGGGACAGGCTTTAGCAGTGGGTTGGCACAGCTGGGTTTATTGTTGGACTCAATAATCCTGAATGATTCCATGGTTCTGTGGTGCTGCTTTAATATTCTCAGATACTTTTCTGTTCTGGTGAATCCCCATCACAGTGTATTCTGATAACTGCAAAGTCACCGTTTCGGTTGCATGTTCCTTTCACCTTCACATCCCAATTGATCAAGGAAAGGAAAGGAAGTAACTCAGAGTCTGACACGTGGCGGTGCTTCCCTTTTGTAGGCAAAAAGTCATGTCCATCCAGACCTCTGTACACTCTAAAAACAGAATGCCAGCTTCATTGACTTCTCTTGGGTACCGGTAACACCTTCAATTGCATCAGAAGTGAAATAAGCAAACCAATACTTAGATCTTGCAGCTAAAATTGTTGGCTTGAGGTTCCATCTGGTAGCTGTCCTTGGGCTCCTGAGGTTTGCTTCTTACATAGCTTGGGTTTGTTGCCCAAGATATTTTCAGGCTGGTTTCAAGATTAAGCAGGAATCAGTATCGGGATGCCTCTCCACTGAGACACTGTCTCAGGAAGGAGATGTAAACCCAGGACACAAATATTTGGAAGCTTATTACTCAGAAAGAAGGGTTTGTTGGCAGCTGATACAAGAAGACACTTTAAAGACAATAACAAGACTTGCTTGCGGTTTCCTTTTAAATCTAAAAATGAAGTCCTCGTGGCCTCTTGATTCATGTTTCCCCCATTGCAAACAGTAGCACGGAACGGTCTGTTCAGAGGAAGTGGTGGACAATGGCAGGAATGACTCCTGCAGTGCAGTATCCGAAAGGAGGTTGCTGAGGTGTTGGGGTTGGTCTCTTGGCACTAGTAATAAGTGATGGGGCAAGAGCAAATGGCTGCAGGCTGCACCAGGGAAGGTTTAGGCTGCATGTTAGGAAGAATTTCTTCACCAAAAGGATTACCAAACACTAGAATGGGCTGCCCAGTGCAGGGGTGGGATCCCTGTGTCTAGAGAAATTTAAAATGCCTGTGATCCTGGTGCTAAGGGACAGGGGTTAGGGTTGACCTGGCAGTGCTGGGTCAAAGCACTGATGATCTGAAAGGTCCCTTCCAACCAGGACATTCAGTGATCATCTAATTTTCTGTCACCTGGACTTGTATACAGACACAGATGTTACTGTTGGTTGTGGAAACACTTCTGCAGTGCCAGCCAGTTGAATTCTAATACAAAATGCCTCCGGGTTGCATGGAAGGCGGATGAATTTCCCAGACAGCCTGGCTGAGTGCTGCCAAACTCTCTGTGTGCAGCAGTTCCTAGCAATAAACCAAATATTTATACACACCACGGCACATTCCTGGCCACTGCAGTTTTGGCACTTAGAACCCAAACAAGGGGGAGCACAAGAGTATGTTTGTGCCTGGCAGCTGCATGCGCTGTCTCCTGGTGGAGAACTAAAGAATTCCTGGATTCCTTGGTACTCTGCAGTATTTAAATCTTTAAGTCAAAATCATCTTTGTTTCTTTGTTCTGAGAGAGTCGAAGTGTACAGCAAAGCACAGAGTGAAGATTGGGGCAGCTGTTCTGGGGAATTCAATTCATTACTAGATACTCTTGCCTGCTCTAAGTCTCCCCTTGTAGGCACTTGGGTCTTCTCCAGAGTATTTCCTCATGGTTAGACTAAGGTTGTGTCTAATGACCCAAAATGTCTCACTTTTGAAAGCCAGATGTGAAGACCCATGTTCGGGTAGTACACAAGTTCAGTGGTTACAGTTTGCAGGGTCTTTCCAGCAGGACTGGCTCATTCTTTTGTCGATAGCAGCAGCCATGTCAGCATAAGTCAGCATATGTTTCAAAGTCAGGGACATCTGGAGGTCAGGAACAGGGTTTAGCAGTAGCCATGGGGCAGTTGGGTTAATAGTTGGACTTGATGATCTTAAAGGTATTTTGCAGCCTAAAAACTTCTGTGGCTTCCCATCAATAATGGCTTTCACACAAGCAGAAACACAAGTAAATGTTAATAACCAGAGTGTCCTAAATGTAACCCTTTGTAGAACCATGAGAGGAGGAAGTTTTGTGGCAAAGGTCCCTCTACAGGCATAATATCTCATGGAATTCCAGTTACAGTAGCTGTGGGCAGCTGTTCTTTTCATTACAGAAACTAATGGCATGTGATTGACTAACAGTAGTTCACAGAATTACAGCATGTCAGGGGTTGGAAGGGACCTCTGAAGATCATCGAGTCCAAGCCCCCTGCCAGAGCAGGACCAAAACTAGAGCAGATCACTCAGAAAGGCATCCAGATGGGGCTAGAAAAGCTCCAGAGAAGGAGACTCCACAACCTCTCCAGGCAGCCTGTTCCAGGCTGTCACCCTCTCAGTAAAGAGGTTCTTCCTCCTGTTGAGATGGAATGTCCTGTTCTCCACCTGTAATCCATTGCCTCTCATCCTATCCCAGGGCACAAGGGACAAGAAGTTGTCCCTGCCTGCGTGACACCCAGCCCTCATGGATTTATAGACATTAACAAGATCCCCTCTCAGTCTTCTCCTCTCCAGACTAAAAAGCTCCAGGTCTCTCAGCCTTTCCTTGTAAGGCAGCTGTTCCAGTCCCTTCATTAGCCTTGTAGCTCTCCATAGAATCATAGAATCATCAGGGATCGGAAGGGACGTTGGACTTTCTTATCCATAACTCTGCAACTTGATCTTCTACCTGGCCCATAGTCCAGATGCAGTAACCACAGCAGAGTACCTTGTGTCCGAACTTCTTCCAGTCGTGGTTTCACCTAAGTAAATGCCTAACACAGACTGTATCTACATGAACTAAATGTTCTTCACTGGGTCCCACCGTTTAGTTTTCACTACATGAGTCAGGATACATGGAAAAAAACCTAACAGCTTCAGAGCCAAGTCACTGACTCAATTCAGATGGTTTTATTTATGCTCTGGGTTAGATATGCTGTTTGGACAAGCCTGATAATGTAAATTGTACAAAAGCTAGTTGGGTCGTGCTTGATAATCAACTTCTCTGTGGTGACTCAAACCCAAGTGGCTTTCTGCAGCCCTGGCCCCTTTTGCTGAGCCATCAAAAAGCTTTGGGTGAGTGTTGCAGCATCTCCTGTACAGAAAAGTATTGAAAGACCTAGAGAGCAAATGGTATCTGTTGTCACGGAACAAAACACAAACTTAGGTTCATTTTGCTTAGAAACACATTTTCTCCAGGCTTGTGGCAGGTTCTGGAAAATTTGGTTTAGGATTATTCCTTCTCACGTTGCCCTGCCGTGATGTTTTGTCATCAGGAGTATTGCATGACGCTTAACTGCACAGGTAAGGCAGGGGCTTCACAGAATCACAGAATCACTGAGGCTGGCAAAGCCCTCTGAGCTCATCCAGCCCAGCCCAGGACCTAACATCACCCCATCGGTCATATTAGGACACTAAGGGCCACAGCCAGGCTGTCCTTCAACACCTCCAGGGATGGGGACTCCACCAACGCCCTGAGCAGTCCAGGATCTGATCACCCTTTCTGTCTAACATCCAACCTAGCCCTCCCCTGGCAGCTTCAGGGCATCAAAATACAATATGATGAAAACTAGCATGGAGGTGAGCTTAGTAGGGAAGAACAGAACCACTGAGTTCTGAAGGTCTGCTCTGTACTTCCAACAGAGGCAGCAGCTGTGTGCAGTGCTCAAGTTTTTCTGCAATAAACAGATGCAGTGGTGAAGTCCTGGGCTTGGAATTGTGCAGATCCATTGGCAGAGGAACAGCCTGCAACAGCCCTAGTACAGCCCTGAGATGCCGTAGTTTCAAAAGTCACCAGAACAGCATGGAAGCCCTGTAATTCCAATGTTGTCTGTATGTTCCTATGCTGATCATCAGCTCTGGGGCACTTGTTTCCAGGAGGATGGGCTTTGCAGGGCCACACAACATGCAGGCAGTTCCAGATGGTGCATCCGAGGGCATAGCTCTGAGGTTCACCTGGCAGCAACATCTTGGTGTCTGGCTCCTCTCCAGCCTGTCACTGGCCCTGCCTGAGATGGCAGCAATAGAATCAGCAGGTGAAGATCAATTTTTGGACCTTTGGGGTCATGCAGGCTGCTGAGTGAGACTCCAGCTGCTCTGCAGAGGTGTTTCTACCTCTTCACTGTGCAGACACACACAGGGTGAAGATCCTCAATGCTCCTAGGGGCACTGGGCTGTGTGTGTGCACACAGCACTGGTCAGGGATAGTTTTCCTCAGCTAGTGGAGATCTTTTGCCTCAACAATTTTAAACAGAAACAATGGTGAGAAGACTCTTCAACAAGTAATGCCTGTACTGAGTGTTCACCATGAACTCTTGCCTGTTCTTTCCAAGGTCTTCTTTTCATGTCTTGCTGGTTTTCTTCATATTTTAATACCAAGCCTTCCATACCGATTTAATGCATTCCCTGTCTGCTGTAATTAAGTTGCAGATAAACATTTCATTACCCTAGGACAAAGTGATACTGAA
Source organism: Upupa epops (assembly GCA_013397515.1). Lineage (NCBI taxonomy): Eukaryota > Metazoa > Chordata > Aves > Bucerotiformes > Upupidae > Upupa > Upupa epops. The sequence goes on along the minus strand of VZRI01001601.1, from coordinate 106,839 downwards.
GGACACAAGGAGGGCACTGAGGAGCTGGATTGGGTCCAGAGAGGAGCAATGGGTTCGAGGAAGGGTCTGGGGAACAAACCTTGTGAGGAACAGCTGAGGGAGCTGGGGCTGATTAGTCCAGAGAAAAGGAGCCTGAAGGGAGATCTTATTGCTGTCTGCAACTGCCTGACAGGGGGGTGGAGAGAGGTGGGAATTGGTCCCTTCTCACAAGGGAGAGGACAGGAGGAAATGGCCTCAAGCTGCCCCAGGGGAAGTTGAGGTTGGCCATGAGGAGAAACTTCTTCCTGGAAAGGGTCCTCAGTCCTTGGCACAGTCTGCCCAGGGAGGGAGTTGAATCACCATCCCTGGAAGGGTTTTCCAGTCCTGGAGATCTGGAGCTCAGGAGCAGGGTTGAGCAGTGGGTTGGGACAACTGTCTCACAGGATAAAATCTTTTGGTGAATGGAAGCCTGCTCACAAACGTTGCACATGCAAAGGTGAAAACAATCAAAGCAACTGAAATTCTATTTCTAGAATGATACTGGATTGAAACTGGGCGGGGGGGGGGAGGACATTCAGCTCGTGGCAGACTAACACAGCGGGTGACTCTAGCACCAGTATTTTATCCAAGTGCTTGAGGACAGATAATCGTAGGCCCTAAATGTGGCAGCAGTTGTCTGGGCTGGCAGAAGGAGGTACAGACTCCTTTCCCACACTGCAGTTGCTACACTCATTTCTCTCATCTGGGTGACTGCTGGATGTCAGGGTCTGCAGGACTTGGTCAGTGAGATTCCCTGTTAGCTAGGTTAGGCAGGGATTCGCACTGTTCATTGCCTCTGCTGCTGAACCAGGTTGTCCCTGGTGTTCTCCAGTAGCTCAAATTTTCACCAGTTTTGGAACTAGTTTGTGTTTGATTGCTGAAGTGACCGCTTTCACTAGCAGAAGCCTTCATGGGTGACTGCAGTGGGTTATCGGGTGGCTTTAGCTGAGCTGAACACACCCATGAACCCCTGAATCAGAGCCTACACGGCCTTGGTTAGCCCAGGGCGTTTACCCCTGCAGAGCAACCTGCTTAGTGCTCTGCAGACTGGCTTCCCGAAAAGCTGCTGAGAGTCAGATGAGCAGTTGGTGTGAGCTGCCGTTCCCCTCAGTGCAGAGTAGTCCATTTTCTTGGATAGCAGCACTAGAAACAAATCCATCAGCCTTTAGTGTTGCTTCTGCCCTGCCAGCGGTGCTCTGTGTTCCTAGTCCTGGCCCCAGAGCAGGACAACTGCCAGTGCTGTCCTTAGGAGAGGTCCAGTCAGCAGAGAATTGCCCTGTGTGATGGGAACCAGCTGGAGAGACACAGGTCTGCTATAAACACGGATCTCCAAGTGTGTGGTTCACCGCGATGGCTCTGTGTGTAGGATCTGTCACGGGAGAACACAGTGTGTTCCATCACGATGGCTGTCCCTCGGTGGTTTGAGACTATTTCTGGTTCAGACCAAAGTTCCCAGAAGGTTTGCTGCTTGAACTCCTGCAGGAGCTGGAAAAACGATTTCCGCCTGACACTAAGAACAGCCTGGGCTCTGGGGCTTGAGCAGAATCGACAGTTGAAGTCATCTGAGGGAAGATATTTCTTGATTGAAGTCAGGTTTTGCTTAATGCAGTTGTAGCTGATGTTTCCCAGCTGGTATCGCATGGCTCCACGTGATCTGCTTCAGCCAGCCACCCGTGTTATGGGATCCTGTAGGAGGTTCCAACTTCCCCAAGGGGCTTTTCCACGGATCACCTTTTCTTCTCCTGGTACCCACAAGGTGCGTTTGGGACGGTTGCAGTGTCAGGACCATGGCACTTGGCTGGTACCTTGTGCCTGGGTTCTCAGTCCCTGACGGATCCCCCGGGGGACACAGGACATTTTTGTGGGGACTATGGAAGGGGGTGGTTGCATTGCCTGGGTCTCAGGCCCCAGAGCGTCAGAGCTGTGGGCACATTTCCAGCATTTTGAAAAGGGAACGCATGAGCAAGTGCCTATGATCTCCTTTCCCTTGTGGTTCCCAACGGTCACAGTGAGGGTTCAGCTGTGGTGAACCTGGGATCTCCTGTTAACCAGGGACAGGGAGCTCAGGTCACCAGATAGAAGCTAAACCTGGCTAACCAGGTAACCATTTAGCTCTAGGCTGTTGGATTCCCTGAGACACCAGAGAGGTGGAGGCATGGGGTAAAGCTCAAACACATGGGGTACTGAGAAGGAAAAGCTGTTGGTTTTTTGTTGTCAGAGGAGCAGAATTTCACAGGGAGTAGAGCTGAGAAAAGGTCACTGCTCTGCTGGGCATGTGGCCTTGGATGAGCCACGTCCTTCCGTTCTAACTGCCCTGTGTGAGACTTCGTTCCCAGGACAGGCCGTGGCCTTTATCCCTGCTAAATGCTGCTCTCAATACGGGGCAGAAATTGAAGCTGGCAAATTCCATGTGTTTTATGTCATTTGGCAGCTGCACAACGCCCCTCCACTTTGTCATAAATACCTAAACCAGAGCAGGGTTACATCTGGGAGCAATTCTGTCTGCCAGATGAAGCATAATCCCGTAAAACAACCCAACTCATTTTCTCCAGCCCTTTCCCAAGCTCATCTCTTCAGCTCCTTTCCGCAGGACATACTGCCTGCCCCAGCAGCACTGCACAGTGACAGCCTTCTCACACTTCATCAGCTGCAGGGTTTGGACCCAGGACAGGACAAAACAGGCCAGTAACAGGGCTACAGCCTCCCGAGAACAGGCTGTTCAGATCCCACTCCCTGCTGCAGCAGCGGGTCCCTGCTGGCCCCAGGAACTGTCAGCCCAGCCAGGGGTCTGCTGTGCCTGCGTCTCCTCACACTCAGAGTAACCCATCACTGTAGGGACTGCATAACTGCCAGGGAGGCTGTGCGGAGCCTTCCATCGGTCCTGGCCACTGCAGCAACTGACCCCAGCTCCCAGTCCCAGGGCAGTTGTCAGGAGTCAGTGGATTTTTTAGGTCATGTTTCTCTTGCCTGGTTCCCTTTGCTCACAGGGATCAGTTGGGGACTCATGGCCTTTATTTGTGCTTTCAGAGCACTGCATAGGGTTTGCTGATCCCACATTGCAAAAGCACAATGAAAATTGCACTCGGAAAGGGTTTGGGAATTTCCGTGAATCTGTGAGGTTCCATCATGTGACAGGAAAGCAAATTTAAACGGCTCTCCTGGTATCTGAGGTCTCACTTCCAGGACTTACAAGGCCTCTTTCTACCATGATGTTGCTTGGGTTTCTTTCTCTAAAGTGGCTAATTTCAGCATCTCTTGGTATCACAGGAGTGATACTGGACATAAACCATCATCACAAGTTGGAAATCTTATCAGACCTGTAAAGAAATAGTACTGGAGCTCTGGAGTGCAACGGGGCTGCAGGAGCTGGAATCCACATCTGATTAAATTTAAATTCTCATTTCTGTTTATTACAGGAAAAATACCCCGATGTTGTGGCCCTGCCCGAGGGACTGGAGGGAGACTACATAGTGCTGAGGGACCCCTGTGATTCTGGGTGAGTCCATCAACACATTTCAGAGAACCACAGACTGGCCTGGGATGGAAGGGACCTTCCAGTCCAACCCCCCTGCAGGAAACAGGCACAGCCTCAACTAGAGCAGGTTGCCCAGAGCCTTGTCCAGCCTCCCCTTTGAAGATCTCCAGGGATGGGGCCTCAACTCCCTCCCTGAGCAACCTGTTCCAGTGTGCAACCCCCTCCTGCTAAAGAACTTCTTCCTAACAGCCCATTTCAGTCTGCCCTTCTCTAATGTGAAAAACATTACTCCTCATCCGCTCACTTCAGGCATTCATAACCAGTCCCTCTGCAGCCTTCCTGTAGCCCCCTTCAGGGACTGGAAGGTTGCTCTCGGGTCCCCCTGGAGCCTTCTTATCTCCAGGCTGAACAACTCCCCCTTCCCTCTGCCTGTCCTCATAGCAGAAGGGCTCCAGCCCCTCCCAGTCTTTTTCGTGGCCTCCTCTGCATCTGCTCCATCAGATCCCTTCCTGTCCTGAGGGCTCCAGAGCTGGACACAGGACTCCAGGTGAGGTCTCAGCAGGACAGAGCAGAGAGGCAGAATCCCCTTTTTGATCTGCTGGCCACACTTCTTGTGATGCCGCTGAGGATGTGATTGGCCTTTTGGGTTGCAAGCACCCACTGTCTCCTCCTGACCAGCTTCTCATGCACCAGATCCCCAAGTCCTTTCCTCAGGGCTGCTTCTTATCCCCTCCTCCCCCAGCCTACAGTGACACTGAAGATTGTTCTGACACAGGAGCAGGACCATGTGCTTGGTCTGTTTGAACCTCATGAGATTCCCCTGGGACCACCTCTCCACTTGTCCAGGTCCTTCTGGGTGATCTCCCGTCCCTCTGGCCTATGGACAGCACCGTTCAGCTTGGTGTCACCTACAAACCTGCTGAGGGTGACCTTGATCCCGCTGACTGTATCACTGATGAAACTATTGAACAGTGCAGGTCCCAGTAGAGACCCCTGAGGGAGACCACTGTCACTGCTCTCCTTGGAACTGGACTTGGAACATTACCCACTACTCGCTGTCTCTAACCACCCAACCAATTCCTTATCCACTGAGCTTTGTGTAGATACAGGATCATGAAATGCCTGTTGCTAGTCCACACAACATGGATCTGCTTCCTCATTTAGTCACTCCCTGCTTTGTAAGGCCTCTGGATGCAGAGATGAGGTGATGTGAGTTACACTATAAAAAAATCCCCCCAAACTCTGCACAGAGGCCGTTTGCACGTAGCCTTGGTAGCCAAGTTATTTGCAGTTGTTATTACTACTTCACCTCAGTGAAGCTGTTTGGGCTCCCTGCTCAACACGTCCTAGCATATTTGGGCTTTTCAATTGCTTAACAAAAAATTTCATTCGATTTTCATGTAAAACAATGGAATTGTCCTGGTTGGGAATTCTGTCGGGGCCAAGAGGAGCTACTCTGTGAAGGGATCAGACCCTCCCCTTCCCCTACTAAATGGTCACGTTAATTAATATGGACACGCTGGGAACTGAAGTGCAGCTCCCTGTTTCTAATGTGTAACCAGCAAATAAACCCCAACAGCTGCTGCTGTTGAAGCTGCTGTCACCAAGAGTCGTTAGCCCATCACCAAGAGTCGTTAGCCCATCATCGTTAGAGCATCAAAGCAACTGCTTTAATTTCTCATCAAGCTTCCACCTGCTAAGTAAGTTCTCTCCCCTTCCCCTCCTACCCAGTCACAATCCACAAGGATGTAAGGGTGCTGTCTCTCTGCCCAACTCCAGGACAACCTGTGCACAGACTCTCAAAGGATTTGAACAATAGGGTGGCAAAAGGCTGAGGGGTCCTACTGAAAGGAGACTTCTAGGGTGATGAGGGAACCCCTCCTCCCAACTTTGGGCAAGGAAACCCTCCTTTCAGAGAGAGGGGGAAGTTGCATCCCCCAGGGTGAAGGGCGAGAGCATAAGGAGTGCGAGGGTTCAAAATTTCTCTGCTCTGAGGACACTTGGTAAAAGTTGCCTATTTACCCTTTACTGCCTTTTCTGTGCTCTCACTACAGATTTGAACTACTGGTTGTTTGGAAGCTCCACCTCAATGAAGAGGGGAGAACTACCCCTGTACTGGACCTCCTGACTAAAGTACCAGAGCAAGGTAACACTCTTCCCCCAGCACCAGTTTCCAGGCTCAGTCCCGTCCCCTCCTGCCCAACCTCTCCGAAGGTAAAAAGTAAATTATACCCTGCAGAGCCCACCAGGCAGAGAAACCCCATTTAGACAGCAGCTGCCCTCTATGGGTCATTAGGGCTAAGCCTTGGGGCCAGCCGGTTGCCATGGCACTGACAGAATGGTGCCCTAGCTTCAAGATGCTGCTCACCCCCACCACATTCTTCTTGCAGTGTTGAGGCAGAACGTGGCAGCCATGGAAACGGCCCCAGCTCGCTTCCGTAGCATGCTACGCCTGCTGGGGATCCAGGCGGCGCTGGAGAACCTCATCCAAGCTGTTAGCGTTGACAGAGTGAGACCAAGAGAAGACAGCAGCCTGCCATACAAGAAGCAGCGGTTTCAAGAGTCACTTCAGTGAAGATGTTGTGTTACGCAGTCTATAATTTTATTGAATATAAACATTAAGTTATTTTCCCATTTAGAAACCATACTCATAAAACATGCTATCTGTACAGGTATGGCACGTTATAGATAAACTGTCGTGACATGAAAATAAATAGACAGCCATTTAAATACAAAAAATGCCAAATAAAATAGTTAACAGGTACAGAGGAGTTTCATTAGAGATTTCTCTTTCTTGAATCATTAAATGTACCAGAGTGGTTTTTATATTCGCATTTCCTAGACTCCTGCAATGTTAAAAGATCGCGTGCCATCACACCCGAGACCCTAACGGTCCATCTGTCACAGCTCTGCAGAGGTGCAGTGATCTTGGGATGGCCAGGGGACAGTAAGAGGCTCCTGGATCACAAGTCCAGTGACTTACTCACAAACGTGGGGTGGGAGTGAACAGCCTGAAGACTTCAAAGAGACATCGAGCTAAAAAGATTTAAAAGGGGTAACTGTACGAAGTAACTTTTCCCCCCTAAGTGTTGAGGAGAGAATGTTAAAGCCAAGGAGGATGGGCCTCCATGCTGATTCTCATCAGGAGAGTTCCAGCCACCACCACCACTACAGGCCCTTCTCCACACCAAACCCTGCACCTGTAAGTCTGGTCCTGGGTAAGTCACATCCTTCTGGGTTAGGGAGCAACAGGTGCTGCTCATGGGGCAACAACCACTGTGGACTCTCATGTCAGACTAAGAGCCTCCCTGTTCCTCAGCTGCTCTACCCACATGAACAGTCACCTGCTGCTCTGGCTGCAAGCTACAACAAAGTATTTTATGGCAACGGAGAAACTGGGGGAGAAAAGTTTTACTAATCCAGTTTGATCACTGACTGGGCTCCTGCCCCTCCAACAGCTACTGGCTTCGGTAAGAGCTCTCAGCTGAGTAGGGACAGAGGTTCTGTCCTGATGGAACAGCAACCTCTCGTTAGCTTCATATTTGGGATCCAGCAAACACGCAGCACTCACTGCTGCTTTGTCCCCTAACTGGTCACTGGTTCTGATAGTTTTGTGTCACCTTATTGCATCTTTACCTACTTCCTGCATGGAAACCGACCTGTCTGACCAGCACCACATGCCTGTCAGCACAGGAGATGTGTGTAACATCACAGCATCACAACTTGGAACCATTCCAGCTGTTCCAGCCCTTCCTCCCAGTGTTTAACAGCTGGAGAATCTCTGGCTTTGTAAAAGCTCTCTCTGCCCTGGGTGTTCTCTGGGAAAGAAGGGGGGCTGTTACCACCATCAGATGCACACAGCTCTGGGGTGGGAGCAGCCTGGAAAGGCACCATCACCTGGATGTGGGATGCAGGAACTGCTAACACCGGGCACTGCCCACTGCAAAGCCCTGCTGCCCCGTGGGGGTGGGACTCTGCATTCCTATGTCTTCCTTGAGTTGTGCCAGCAGGGATGGGGGTGTCTGATTTGCCCCCTGGATTCCAGATAAAAAGAATCAACTCGAAGGTTACAGCAGCATCCCAATCAGAACCCATTTTTTCAACCTTAACCTTCATCATTTGGTGGGACCCTGCCCACAAGCTTGTGCTGAACACGGGTTACAGCGCCTGCGCTGAGCAGGAGGTGAATCCCAAGCACACAGAACTGCGGCTGGAGGTTTTCTCCCCTCAAGTTTATTAGCATGTCCTTGCTCTTCCTTGCAGTAGCGTTTACTACATCATCACACAAGCCTTTGGCTGCTCACACCAATGTTCAGCCATTGCTCATCTTGCTACAGCAGTGACACAAGCTCCAGTGCTCATCCTGAGAGTGACTCTCTCATGGCTTCAGATCAGACACTGTCACCCCTGTTTGGTGACTTAGAAAGAAGGAAGCTGCAGGCAGCTACATGGTGTGTGTGATATCAGTGAAATAAAGCCAGAGCCCCCAGCTCCTGCAATGACCTCCAAATATCAATAATTATTCCTATCACTCCAATTAAATCAGGCAAGAGCAAGCTGTGGTTTCCCCTTCAATAGCAGCATGTGATAATGTACAGAAAATAGAGACCAGTATGTCAGAGGAGGGAAGCCCAGCTGCCAGACCCAACTGGGAGACTCTCACTTCCAACCCGTTTCAGTTAGTTTCAGAAGCTTTAGGTGATCACAGAGCTCATGGCAGCAGCCTGGTGGTCATGATCCCACAGCTGTATATACAAGTGGTCTGCAGTGACCACTGACACTGGAGGAGCCACTCTAGTCGGGTTCTCAGAGGGCTTAATGCTAAAGTTTCCTATTCAGTTCCTCTTCCTAGTAGGCATGAGCAGGACTCCAAGCACAACCTCCAAGGTTAGTAATTCAGCTTCCTACGTTAGTGCAACACTTTAGGAACCCCCCCCCCAATCCCATGCTCTTTTGCATCTAAGGAAGTGACTCCCAGTACTGACTCCGTGTCCCCTTCAAGTCCCAAGCTATGGCACAGTATCGGCTCTGTCACAGGAGATACATTCATCGAGGTTATAGAGCGCCCGCGTGGTTTAGTGCTATCCCATGTCTTTGAAAAGGCAATTATCCAATTAGAAATCATTTCTTAAAGCAAAAACATTCACAGCTGAAAAATGCACTGAACACAACAGAAAATAAAACTCAATCACCCTGACTGCAGCCCATTCAGCTTTCACTTCCCAATGAGATGGAATCAGAACAGCCTGCAGCAAACAGTTACACCTTATGGAGAACCAGTGTGCAGTCTTCGTTCTCCTTGAAGAGGCTGGACATAACCGGGTCATCTTTGGCCTGTACGTTCTTCAGGTAGTAGTTGACTATCTTGCCATCCAGTTTGTACTGGTGAGGAATGCTTTCGTATGGTTTCAGGTCAAGGTCCAGGACCGAAACAGAGAAGGTGAATCTCGATTTGGATGTGAGTACCACAGGTCTCTGCTCAGAGCTGGAAAACAAAGCGGCAGCGTGCAGCTCAGTCTTTTTTCACTTGTGTACCCTGAGTCCCCCTGCAAAAGGGACACTGCTCACACCTATCTCAACTTTCATTGGAGCCTATGATAATAATCTCTGCCTAAGGTAGCACAAAGGAAACTAGAGCTCTGGCTTAACCTGCCCTCAAGTGAACTAGCTGGCACCTCTTCCCACTGTTTTCCTTTCAGCTGCCACCCAGCTGCAACACACAGTATTTTGTAAACTCCATCTGCTTCTAGGTGCACCTGCACATGGCAACAGCCATATGAGCTAGCAGCTGCACCATGAATCCTGCAGCTCCTGCCAGCCAGGCTTGCTGTCTCTCAAAACAAAGCTTTGGTAAAACCAACTCCCCTACACCAGAGCAGGCTGCTACTGTAGACACCAGTCAAAACGTCTAATCAGAGGTTGGAAAAGGCCTCCATGCTCACTGAAACCAACCATTAACCCAGCTGTCCCAAGGCCACTGCTAAACTCTGTCCCTAAGCTCTGTGAAACATACCTGGAGATGGGGAAACTGAGGCAAAGGCTCCTGCCTGTCAGCAAAAGATGCAAGCCCTTGGTTTTCTCAACTCATCCTGATAAACCTGTCATGAGGGAGATGAATTGTGCCCAGTTCAAGTGCATCTCCGGTGAGCAGTCAACTCACGTGTCAAGAAGGGAGAAAGTCCTAGCGACTTGGTCTAGGTGATCCTGCTGCGGCAGGGGGATTGGACTAGATGATCTTTCAAGGTCCCTTCCGATCCCTAACAATTCTACGATTCTTACCAACTCAAGCTGAAATCTCAACCCTAACCTAACAAACACAGCCATATCTCTGCGGAACCCCCAAGCCCCGCAAAAGAAAACTGCACTTTAAAAGTGACCAGAGTTGGCTGATCCCTGCAAACCATATTCAGTGCCTCAGTGAGGAGTCGCCCCCAGCAGGTGTCTCTTACCATTCGTCTTGGAGACAGGGTGAGAGGGCGATCATGATGGAGCAGTCCTTGGCCGTCATAGCTATTCGGTACTGCTGCACCTGCACAATGGAGAAAGCACCTCAGCTTGCTCTCACATTTGCCCTTAACATAGCCTTCTACTGCTGAGAGTGGGCGCTGTGAGCACGCCCAGTGCACCACGGCGCTGGACACTCTCCCTGTAACAGATGACTGGCAGCAGTGAGTGGTCTTACAGCATCCTGTATAACAATGCTGTTTATTTCCCACAGGCAGTTTAGTGACGGCCAAGCCAATACCATTTCGTGCAAATATTCCTGCGGTCTGTAAGGAAAGGCTGGCTTGATTCTTCTCTCCAGAACTGGAGCAAAAGACATTTGGCCTGAACTGCTTCTGCTATGAAGATTCCCCATGGCACAGTCCCAACTGGACAGACCTGATGCCATCCTGCTGTCCCTCCCTTTTCCACCAGGCAGCTGTTCATTACAACCCACAGGCCAAAGTCACTTCAGGGTCACTGTCAGGGGAAGCAAGTACCTTTGTTAGGGCAAACGCTACAGTCCCATCATCTTCAGTGGAAAGATCAAGCAGCTTCTCATAAAATGCTTCATTGTAAGGTCCGTCGATCTGCAGCGTGCTCCTGCAGAAATGTCCAACCCAGAGTCACACACAGCCGCCACCACCCACCGCTCCTGCAGCGGCCCAAGTCAGAGCAAACCAACAGCCACCCAAATAAATCTGGTACTCAGGTGTTAGTGCTGTTGTCTTCCTATCACTCAGCATTTGCTACTGCTTCAAATCTGGGCTCTTTTTCAGATTCATAACCAACCACCATCAGTGCGTTAAAACCAAAACTTAAAAGTTAAGTTAAAACTTAAAATTTAAGTTAAACCAAAACTTTTGGTTTTGTTATGAAACTTCTAGCAGCTGGCAGGGGCTCCCTGAGGTCCTGCTGCAAGCATTGGGCAGGTATATACTTAGCTGACTCGGGGGGGTGGTTTGTGGGGCCTTCTTCCTGCCCTTGTGCAACACCTGAACTCCTGCTGACAAGCAGGGCCCACAAAAGTGGGGTGTGCAGCACACAACACTCCGAGTGACAGACCACGTTTTCAACTTGTTTAATGTTCAGCTACCCAAGCCAGCTGCGCACAAGTGAATCTAGGACTGAAGGCCACGTGCTGACTCCAAGTGGAGTGCCAGGAGCTAAAGAAGCACCAGCTCCTTAGATGAAGCCAGAGTGCCCTCGTGTGAGCAACAGCAGCAACACAGGCCGAGTACTCTTAAACCCCCAGATGAGGCTTTTGATAGTGGTTAGCATTACAACTAATGAGCTCTATTGCAGTGTGCGATGCCTACTGTTTCTTCACAAGGTAAGAAGTACCATAAAATCACAATGTGACTCACAGAACCACAGCATCACCAAGGCTGGCTCTTAAGTTCATCTAGCCCAGCCCATGCCCTAACATCACCACGGCGGCAAGACCAGGGCACTACAGGCCACAGCCAGTCTGTCCTTCAGCACCTTCAGGGATGGAGACTCCACGATTGCCCTGGGCAGTCCATTCCAGGGTCTGATCACCCTTTCTGTGAGGAAGGGCATCCTAATATCCATCCTAACCCTCCCCTGGCAGCTTCAGGCCCTGCCCTCTCATCCTGACACTAGCTGCCTGGGAGTAGAGTCCGAACCCCACCTGACTACAACCTCCATTCAGGTAGTTGTAGACTCCCAGTGATGCAGGTTACAATCAGCTTTTCAGGACTGTTACCACACACCAAGGGCAGCCAGACAGCTGCAGCTTCTGTCTGCAACACCTTGCAGGCACAGGCTGCACTCTGAGTTTGAAGTCTGTGAAGGGCAGGTTGAAGGAGGAACAGAGCAGACTTAGGAATGACTAAACCCATCATGATTGCTGCAGAGATGGCTGCTGAAGGCAGAAGAAATCAAGCATCCATTTCACTGCATCCTTCCACAAAAGACACAAGCTCCAACACTACAGAACAGGGCTTACCCTCTCTCACCTTACTGTCAACATGTAGTACTTACAAATTCAGGCCAAGTCACTGACACCACAACTTTTAACAACCAAGCTCATCTTTGATGCTACTGGCACTTGGTGTTAGATGTTCAGAACATGCAATACTGTGAAGGACTGATGCAAAACACCAGGAGAGCACAAGCAGTGGTGCCTGCACAGCCCTGTGTGTCAATTTCATTGCTCAGAACTGGAAAGAAGCACCACCAGCTCTTACCTCTCCTCAGGGAACTCCTCCAAGTACTGCTCCACTCTGTTGTACAAGGGATAGAGTCCTTCAATGTCCAGCATGTCGAGCATCTGGGCCTGAAGCGTTTTGTAAAGGAGACAACCCCTGGGTAAGCCCGAGCTCTCCACTTTGTGTTTACCTAAAAGAAAATGTATTTTCAGTAGGACAGATATGAGTGGCATCTCTGCTTCGCTTTACTGTTACAGCTGCCTGTCCACAAAAAATCCCAACACTGGGGAAGGGAGACACCCCAGAGCGCTTCACTTTCCAGACTCTGATGTGCCTGGGTCACCTGCACACCTGCACCTCTGAACAGCATGTGTCCAAGTGCAGAATGAACCCCATGGCACAGAGCTGTGCCATGAACCACCCAACCCCACACTCTTCCACCCAATCTCCCTGTTGGACCTTTCTCCTTGGTGTTAGAAGCCATCACACACTCACTGTCAACAGTATCAGATGGTGGCAGGAAGCGATTCTGGGTCTGTGTAACCCAGTATATGGAGGTTTGTATTTGCTGTCATCTCTGCGGGAGCTCTGTCTCCACACCAGACAATCAGCAATGAAAAACCATCTCCCTCAAAAGCAAACAGACTGAGTGATGAGGATAACTACCAGCAGCGTCAATAATTAGAGCCTTACAGAACTTGTGCTCTGAGTAATTGACATGCTTTAGTATCCCAGCTCTCACCTCCCATCTCCCCCTCCAACACTCATTCCTGTCTCTTTACCACCAGTAAGGTAGCAGAAGATGAGCTGCACCTTAGAGCTAGCTGGTGAGGGCTGACAGAGTGAGTTTTGGGTGTCACAAAACAACCCCACTGATGCAGCCAGACCTCACCATGTACCACATGGAAATCTCCACTCAGCTGAAGTACCTGTGATGGTTACCAGCTCAAACTGGTATTTTCTTCCATTCTTCCTCTACCACCTTCTGAATTTGGTTTTATCCCTGTTAGTTCTCACTACGAGGTCAAACGAAAACAATCCCCTAGTGGTTAAGCAACTCAGAGCTCAGTTTTTAAAGACTAGAACTGTTTCTGCTCTCACATGGGTATTAGTGAGAGCCACAGAGCTGAATGGTTAGGTGATCACAGTTAATTATTGGTGGTGCTCATACTCTTACCATTTCTTATTAGCTCTTTATTAAAAGCACTGGCTTCACAGTAGCTTCTTCCTTGTGAAATGGGAACTGTCTTCATATCACCTGCCCTGCAGGCATCGGTACTACTTAGTAGCGTCATAGCAATAACGTGGATTAGTTCCTTAACAATTGTCCTTGTGCAGTGAGGTCCACTGACCAACCCATTGGAAGGGAAAAAGAAAGGTTTTAAGTGACGAGCAAGTTCGTTCCAGTCAGAGACACAGTCCTGGTCATCTTTACAGCCATAAATTAGCTCCCCATTCTGCAAACAAAGGGAGAAAAATAAAACAAAAGATACCTTTAGGACCTTCATGAAAACCTGTTTTTCCTAGTTAAGGAAAGCATCAGGTTTGTGACTTTAAGACACAGCACACAGATGCAAACACACATCCTCCTCATCTCTTACAAACCTGCTTTTGAAATGTCATCAGGTGCCACAGGTAACCAACTACCTTTGAGCTGGAACCAGAAAGCCCCTGGAAATAAAAGGCTACTGTGACAACCTCCTCAAAACCAGTAACTGATACTCGATGTTATCCTGTCACTTCTTTCTGAACCGCATCCCTAGTGAAGAAGCCCCATGTGAAACTGCCTTTGTGGAAACCTGGTTTAAAAGCCAAAGCAAAGGGAATAAAAAGCAGAGAGATCTGTTTACCTTGAATATTTTCAGGTTGTTCTGTGCCTCCTGTAACAAGCTCTTCAAAGCAAAGTGCATTCTCTGTTTATTTCTAGGGGAGAAAGAAATGTGAATCCAAGAATGTTTTATCAGAGCCCTGAGACATTTCCACCCATGCCTGGAGGGCTCTGCGGAAGCAGGGCGGCACCTGATGCAAACATACCCCATAAACTGTTTATCATGCTCAGTCACCATGGAGACAAAGAGATTGTTTGTGGTTAGGACTCCAAATTGGAGCAAACTGAACCTCCGCTGAGTTTAGTGTTAGGTAGCAAAAGGCACTGGTATGTTAATAATAACTGAATCCTGAAACAAGTGTAAATAGGTCCAGAGCCCAGAAACACTAAGTCAGGCAACTGGGTGTTGACCATCCTCAATGCTATAGTGAAAGGCACAAGAAATCAGTAAGGGGAATTTTTTGGCAAACCAGAATCAAATTACACATTTCTTACCCTGAGAAGAGATCCAACGGGCAATATTTACTTGGTCGCTTCCATTTTCCATTCGCTACCTAGGGAAAAGCCACACAATCGCTGTTAATCACTCCTGGCAGGACTATTCTGTTATGTCAACAGCCGGGTGCATTGCACTGACATCCCGGCTCCACAACTCCCACAAATGGCAGGTGTGGAGAAAGGCCCGGTGGATTCCAGCAAGGCACAGCTAAACCATTCCTGACACCCCAGGAACAGTGGTCAGATGAATTCCCTGCACGTTACAGAATGGCACCAGGTATCTAAAAAGCTGTCCGACATCGGCGTTTACCCCACTGACAATCCTCAAAGACTAACACAGCTTTGTTTGCGTCCAGCTTCCCACAGAATCTGTTCATTGTTCACTAAACGCTCACACCCATCAAATCAGATGTGTCTCCACCTACTGCCTTTAGTCATATTAGAGGCCAAAGCAAGTTTGAACAGCAAAGCAAGACTGGGACAGCAAACAGAGCACAGCACAAAGGAAAGCAGGATGTCTTAAAAAAAGCATCAATTTACCTTGAGATGCTGGTGCATACAGTAACGACACACCTTGTGCTTTATCTCCTGTGAAACATGGCTGGAAAAAGGAATGAAGCCACACTTGGGCTAAAACAAACAAACAAAGATTATAAATATACAAGTGTTTCTTTCTGGCAACCTAAAGGCATGCAGTGCATCACAAGGCTGCCCAGTTAAAGAAATGTCAGGCAATGTCTAACACTTTAAAGCTGGGCACTATTCCAAATTATTGGTAGAGCCCTCACTTTGTAAAACAAATCCCTGCTAACATCTGGGAATTTCCAAAGATCAGGATCTGGGAGAGGGACGTTTCATCCTGTGGGTTGCAGTGTGACCAGTGAGCTCTGCCTCACTCACTGCTTCACTCCTTGAACTATCCTGGTCAGTCTGGACTGAAACCACAAAGCAAGAGCCCATGAGACTCTTCTCCTAGTTGGTACCTTAATTTCTATGCAGAGGATTGGCCGGTGTTCCACAAACCGATAGGTCTGCAGCTTTGTCAGGTTCGGAAGGCACATTGCATAGCCACTCAGAGTGTCCATGTCTTTATCACAGCGAGACTCTGTGAGAGAAAAAATACCACACACAAAGCAGAGCATTAGCTGTGGGGATTCTTATTGCACTCTGCAGTTACTAAAGCTGCATGAACTGCCATCCCTCAGACAAGAGGAATCCAGGAAACCTGGCAGGAACCCCATAAACTGTCCAGAAGCTCAGGAGAAAACTATGTTCATTCTAAGAACTATATTGCAATAGAAAGCACAATAAATGTCAGCAACAGAAACATTTTTAGGCATCAGCCTGGCACTATGTGTTGGGCTTCACTAGGATGAGCAAGCAGGAACCTTCATTCTCCAACAGAATGCCAGGGTTTGTTTTCCTTTCTAAACTTAAGCAAAAGTACATCCACACTCAGCCAAAGGCCATCTGCCGAGTCAGACAGACCCCAAAGCATTAGAGGGGTCCCCTCAGAAGCTGCACAGGCTGGTGTGAATGGTAATCGCCAAGGGAATTCTTTCCTCAAAGTTTAAAACAATTCTTGTCAGAAATGAACAGCAGGACTTGCAGCTTCTCATCGCCACATTTCTACACAGGAGCCACAGACACACCACACCGAACCTTTCAGAACTACAACTCCTATAATTTGCTTCTGCCAAAGCAGTACTACTGGTTTTGTAACTTTAATTGACACTCTTTACACTCTTTGCTTGTTTCCAGTACCCTAGAATGGATACTCAAAAAGGTGAGGACAAGTCAGCAATAGAGGTGTCCCTGAAGAACATAGAACTCAAGTGCTGCTGACTAATGACAAGACCAAAACATGCAGTGCTCCATACTGCTCACCAAGCTACTATCAGGTGCAACCTGCAATTCCAGAACACACCCTTCTTCTTCTCAACAGATTTTAACCTTATCATTGTCTAACACTGATAAAGGTTTCCTCATAACCTGAGACATGATGATTTTTCATTTTATAATAAAGCTTGAGGAAGGGCCCTTCTTACTGCCATCCCTGGCTCTTACCTGGCCTCTCTGGCTGAATTTTTAAACAGAGCTGTCGTACAAAGTCTAAAGGCAGTTGAATAATTTCCTGTAGAAAAACAGAATGTGTATTTCAGTAAAAAAACTTGTATCAGTCTTAAACCTAAACACTAGTCTTGAGAGAAAGTTTAACATGCTTGAACAAAACTGCATCACCCTGCCCTTTTCACAAAGAAAAGTCTCACTGTACCCCATCCCATGTCTCACATCCCACCTGCCAAGAGAGAGAACTACAAGTTCCAGGAAAAGGGCTAACTTTTCCCTCAGGTATCGGATACCTGCTTAACCAGACTTGGCTGCCCTGAAGAACAGGGCAAGAAAAAACCAGGTTACCTGGCCACACAAACCCAGATCGCTCACCCGAGCTGGGTTAACTGAAAAATCACACACCTCTCTCCTTATGGAAGGCAAATAAATGACCACACAAAGAAACTTCTCATTAGCAGCTTGGAATGGCTCAAACCATGGGGTACAACCCAGCCACCTCATCAGCACAGAGCAGGATGTTTGTCCTGCTTTTGTGTGTATCTCGCTCAGGAATATCTGCAAACCCCGGTGTTCCCCAAACCACCAAACTAAGCAGAATCCATTTATTTCAAGAATAAAGCACTTACCCCATGATGAATGTAGTTCTCCCCAAAAAACTGCTTCATCACATGTTTGCCAAAATCTACGATGTTTTGCAGATGGCGTAGGGTTTCCTCTGAAGTCTGGAAGACAGGAACATGGTAATTTAAAGACACAGTAAGGATAACCAGCTTTAACGCAGCATTTCCATCCCTGTAAAGGCCAGGGCAGTGCTTATCTTTGAAAATGTTTGGCATACTGTATGTAGAGCTGCTTCTCCATGAATCCTTCCAAAACAAGGCTAGAGTCTCTTCACCAGCAGCAATCTTCAGTCTTAGAAATAAACAGACTCTACCCTACAATGTGTGAAAAACTTCCTCAGATGCAGTCACTTGGGTTCCAGAAGTGTATTACAGATAAAAGTCCCTGTAACACACTGAAATAACGCTGGATTTGTTATTCTGAGCAACTCAGACAGCATCTACTGCCAGCCATTGCTCCTGGAGCTCCATGAAGTCCACCCAAAGGATGTCAATTCTACCTCAACTCCCACCTAAGAAAGCAAAAAATCTGCTCGCGTTTGAGTGAAACTGAAAAGTGTGACAGTACAACAGCTGATGAGAAGCCAAGTGAAACTCTGCACCTAAACTTGACCACAGCCCTGGCTCTTGTTAGAGCTTCGCTCTGCCTGATGGCTGTTGGGTTCCTCCGATCTGGTTAGTATCCAACTTACATTTGTGTGAGTTTACATCCTTTGTCCTTAATCTGGAGAGATGGAGGCTGAGGGGAGACCTTATTGCTCTTTACAACTACCTGAAAGGAGGGTGTAGAGAGGTGGGGGTTGGTTTCTTCTCCCCAGTCACCAGGGATAGGACAAGAGGAAACAACATCAAGCGGTACCATGAGAGGATTAGGTTGGACATTAGGAAAAATCTCTTCCCTGACAGACTGGTAAGGGGTTGGAACAGGCTGCCCAGGGAGGAGGGGAGTTGCCTTCCCTGGAGGGGTTCAAAAATCGAGCAGATGTGGCCCTGGGGAGCAGGGTTTACTGGGCAGGGTTGGGTGAGGTTGATGGTTGGACTGGATGATCTTGGTGGTCTCTTCCAACCTTAATGATTCTATGATTTAGGAAAGAATAATTAACAGGCAACAAGATACACAGAGAGGCTACCCACAGGGGTTGGCACAGGGATGTTTTACAGCAGCAGTGCTTGGCCTGTGCTTCCCAGGAAGTCCAGTGCTCCCCCACTAGTGCTGAACACACCACAATCCACCAGAGGGGCTATGTCCCTCCTCCCTCACGTTTCACCTGTTCCAGGCTGGGGAAGAACAAGTTGCTCTGCAGAGGGAATACCTCAGCAATATAAAACAGTAATACCTGCAGTTCTTCCTCACCTGATCAAGTGGGAAACAGCAGTTCTGAGCCCGCTGACAGCAACAGCTCCTATTTATATAGAGACTCCTGTGCCGTTAGTGACAACATAACCCTGTAACTGAGGGCGGGATATCTGGAATCTGCAGGGCAGACTCATAAGTCACTCACTACAACTTGAAAACTATAAACCAAGTTGACGACACCTGCTGGCCTCCTTTGCATCAGACAGACACTAATCAAGAAACAAAACACAACTAGGAGGCCACTGGAGCATCATCTTTCAATATCAGAAACTCCCAGACTAAAAGCTTTCTGAGGACCTGTGACTGCTGCCACTTGTTCAGAAAAACATTAAAACTCATCAAAGAGCAAGGTTTTAAGAATTTCTCCACCGAGACGGTTATTAGGCATTGGCTCAGTGGTGGAGTCTCCGAGTCTAGAGGTGTTTAAAAGACAGACAGATGTAATGCTGAGGGACAAGGGTTAGGGGTGACCTGGCAGTGCTGGGTTCAGAGGTTGCACTTGATGATCTTAAAGGTCTCTTCCAACCAAATAGATTCTGTGATCTAAAACACATTTTCTTCTCTACAGCTATGCCGACGCTGTGCCCAGGTTTGCTCCAAAACTCTGACTCTTCAGGACCTGTTCACAGATCTAAAGAGAAAATAATTTATCTCCCATTCTCCTCCAAGAAATAAAAAACATGATCCTTTAAATAATTAAATCACCAGAGTCTTTTCAAATTACATAATTTTCTCTTGGGTGGGCAAAGCCTATAGGTTTCACAAACTCCTCACCATCACAACAGAAAGTAAATGCTAGGAAGAACCCATCCCAGATCCTGACCAGGGTTCAAATACGAACAGAACACCACACCCAGGAGATTCTTCTCCTTGTTTCACTTTCCCAACCCAAAAACTGACACACATGCCAAAGCTGTCCACAGAAGCCTTATTAGCTACAGCACTGTGGTAGATAAATGTGAAAAGTCACTTCCCGGCTCCCTCAGAGGCTCAGTCATACTGGGATAATTTTTTTCTGAACAAACACTGTAGAACTCGTTGGACTTTTTTTTTAAAAAATGCAGTGTTCAGCTGCTTGTTCTCTTAAATATATGGCAATAGACTGACTCTACTTGTGGTCTCATCCTCCCCTGTTGTATTAAGAACTGAGAAGGGCAGATTTCCTGCCTCCTGATCCCCTGGGATATGCCCTGCTCTCATAAACCTCTGAACATTACCTTGGACTCCTGCAGAAGTACAGGGTAGTTTAGAAATCCCACTCACTAGAAGCAGATCAAAAACTACACTTGAACTACACTCTAGTTTCAGCAGACAGGAGCACTGCGTAGAGAATTCACTTCCACATCCACCCTCGACTCCTGATTACCACCATTTATCCCTGTTAAAGCACATCTAAGGTGAACCACTTTGTGAGCAGAAACCCTTCCACTACAGCCCGAGAAACAGGTTTCTGTGCCCCACCCTGGCACTGAATACCCCCTGCTGGCAAAGGCTGTTCTGTGAGTATTTCCCATTTTTGTTCCAATTCAGCTGCTGACTTTGAGCAGAGAGCGGACCTTTGTCAGGACATAAGCCCTGTGCTTCTCTCCTGTCACAACACAGCAGTCAGCAGAGCTGTCTCTCTTCCCTCGACATCACCACATTCTCCTATGCCAATACACAATACTGACACTCTCTAGGTTGCAGCTACCCTTAGCAAGAGCCGTGCATTATCTGACAGCCTGTCCTGCACAATGTACTCACTATCAGCAGTCACATCATCTCGGGTACGTCATCTTGGTTACATAAGGAGACCTCACACTTCCTCCTGCTGCCAGCGCTCCCAAAACACATGCACATTACAAAATGTGCCCTCACTCATACCCCCATCAGTTACGACTCTTTCATGAGATTCCTTTTTCCCCTCACACTGGTTATCAACTTACCCAGGGGGCTATCACCCATGCATGAGGAGTCTTACCTTAGTCTGGTTTGAGGAGGACTTCAGAAACCGCAACACCACACAGCGCTAGGAAAGACAGGACAGAACAGTTAGCATTTCAGCACAGAATTCCCCAATGGCGCAACGGTTGGATTCCCCAGTCTATCTCATCTGAGATATGAAGGGGGAAAAAGCAAAATGTGCATTTTTTATTGTTATTTCACTCATAATGAGATGAAACATGTAGACATCTGCTCATGGATCTGCCATCACTGTAACAAACAGGGCAGTTTTCCACATACCCCACCTTAAAAAAACAGATGCTTTCTGGAGGTACCTCTCAATGTCTCCCTCCACCTTCCCCAGACACACCAAGAAGGATTATTAGCATCTATTCACTGAACCAAGTGTGAACACTGTATCACCGTAATGATGAGGCTGGAAAAGACCTTAAAGATCATACAGTCCAAGCTAAAACCAACCAAGTAAACCTAAACATCTGACATCTAGATCATGCCACTCAGCATTTCATCCAGACTAACCTTAAACACCTCCAGAGACAGTGACCCAACCACCTCCATGGGCAGTCCGTTACAAAATCCGACCACTCTTTCAGTAAAAAGCCTTTTCCTAATGTCAATAGAGGTGGTAACTGTGTAGGCAAAACCTCACAGTTACACCTCAAGTTTGTGGAATCTGAGCTGTGCCCCTGCCATTAAAACCCCTCTCGAGGCTCTACAGCTCCAGCTACATCCTGTATTTCAGAACTGCTCCTGGACAGTGCAGAGTGGAGAGCAGCAATGATCTTTAATTACTAGAGAAGGAGCAGGAGGAGAAAAGCAAAACAGATGACAAAGTGTAATCTCAAGCACTAACAAAGCAGCATCAGCACAAGTGACAGCCAGAACACCCCTTCATCACCTGAAAATTCTCAAGACAGCAAAAATCTCATCTGGAAAATGCTCTCAGGTAACAGGATATTTCCTGAAGCTTGATTCAACTCATCCTGCAAGATGTAAACAGCACAAGACTCACAGGAATGAAAGGGGCAAAGAGAACATCGCCTTGATGCAGCAAGATGGCTGGGTGACATATACCCTTCTTCTCGCACTGCGACCTACACGAGGGTAAAACCTTGACTCCAGTGAGCCTGTGTGTGCTGCAATTGCCTGGACACCCTGCTTTAAATAGTCATAAGCAAGTGGCTCAGTGATGGAGCCTCCTCATTATCACTCCTACCCAATTCAGAAACTCAACTCTGTAGGATGTCAAGGGTGCTTTATATATTTATCTATTAATCAACTCCTGGCCAACAAGATGCCAGCCGCCACCCTGGAACATCTGTAGGACTCACTGCACTACTTGTTCAGCACCAGATCACTTCTGAAGGATCAAATGACCAGAACAAGAGGTGGCAAAGGAAGAACCCACTGCCTCAGTAGATATGGCAAAAGGCAACAGAGCAAAAGCCAAACAAAACTTCTCAGTCAATCCATCAGCACACAGTGCCTCAGAAGATCAGAGAGAAATGATCAACAAATCCCACAACCAAAGCACTGTTTTTCTTTGTTAAGGGGTGTTTTCAACTAGACCCATCATTTTGTGCAAAGAGACTAATTCCAAAGTACACATGTTAACCCATCGGATGTCACAGATATCAAATCCTTCATGATTACTGCAGCTGAAACCACCGACCCACACTTCCCTGGCTCTTGCTTTACTGATTCACCTCACCAGTTCTTTATTTGGAAATCCTGTGGGTGGGTGTTGCCATGAGGCTTCTTTTGTCAGTTATCTCAGATAACTTAGATCTGTATTTTATATTTACAGGCTGAACATCAAAGATGCTACATGGCTAGGTGTGTGTAAAAGAACAGTCCAAACCCTAGAGGGAATGGATTCCTGAGGGGTTCTACCCACTCCTTAGCACTTTGAGAACCAGGCTGTCACCAAAACAGAGAATAAAAGTAAATGCACAATCAAACAGAGGGGAAGAAAGAGAAACCATGCAAGGAGGTAGGCAAATGTAACACATCAAACACTTAGATCCTTCCCATCTTTTGAAGAAGCTGAAAAACAGTGAATTCAAAGGAGTAATTCCATCCAGTCTTTAAATTCTGCAGCCCTTTCTCTCCAGATACATTTGGCACCCAGTTAGTGACAGAAGACTAAGAAACAGGCCATCAAATCATCAAACCCGACTGTTCCTACTTAAGAATTCAAGTGACTCTGGCAGGGCAGGGCAGAGCAGAGCAGAGCTGCTTGGTAACAGGTAATAGGCACCCAGGACCATACCAGGGCTACAACAAATCCAATTCCAGCTGTTATCCAACCCTCAAACCAAAGGACAACAACAAGCATAGCCAAACTAGTGTCTCAAAACACATTCAGAGTCCCTGTGCTGTGGAGATATTGTAGCCAGCAGCCTGTGTTCTGCAGGAAGTCTATCCCAAGGTACAGTGTTGAGAGGCTCCCACCAAGAAAGGCAAGCACTGTTTCAGCGTCATCAAAGGCTTGTTTGGGTTCAAACCTGACTCAAAGTTAATGGCTGCCAACAAGGAGACAAGAAGCTGTGGGACAGGCTGCCAAAATGTACCCAAAGCCATCAGAGAAACACACAGCTCTTGTCTTTATGTGTCTGGGGAACAGTTTGCTGCACCAAAAGAAAATTACCACCAAGAATTTGTCTTCTCCAAAAGAGTTACTACAGCTACTGTTTTTATCTGACTTAGTGAAATCCAAAAACAGGGTAGCTGGGCCAAAATCTGGCTGGCGGCAGTCCAGGTACTGTGGATTAGGCAGTAGCATTATGAAACCAGGATAAAAGCTGACATTTAGCTCTTTAGAACTCGATGCTTGGTATCAGCCTTGTATTTCCCCCAAATCTCTGTCCCATGTCAGTGAAGTTTAGCAGAGGTCCCTGCAGGCCTCCTGAACTGGAGAGACAAGTTAAACAAGACTTGGGGCAAATTTTTGACCATGAAATCTCCCTTCAGAAAAAACCCTTATTTGCACCCCTGAGGTTTCTTCAAGTTTCTGCCTCTTGCTAAATTACTCACAAAACCTGTGTGAGAACTGGTGCCAGTGGAACCACCATTATCACCTCAGCTTACTGGCCTAAACTAATCAAATAAGAATTCGCCTGTCCAAACACAGAGCCTGGGAAACATCAACTTCTGCTGCTCCGCATCATCAGGTTCACGTTGTTTGTTATCGTTATGTTTTTACTCTAAGAAACATTCAGTGGTTGGTCCAGTCTGCGGGCAAAGCCTCACTCCATTACCTCCCTCTGCAACTACTCTGTGGAACTACATAAGATTCTTACTGAGCTGATTAACAGCCTATTGTTACGTATGAGAGATCTGCCCCGGGACAATGAGGTACCCCGGGAAGAAACTTCTGAAGTGCCAAAAGGAAATCCATCCCTCTTCCCACACCCACCACCTCCTCACTCCACAGAGCCTTGAAAATTACACAGAATCACACACAGAATTATACAGGCTAGAAAAGCCCTCTGAGCTCATCCAGCCCAGTCCAGGACCTAACATCACCAAAGCAGCCAGACCAGGGCACTAAGGGCCACAGCCAGGCTTTCCTTAAACACCTCCAGGGATGGGGACTCCATCACTGCTCTGAGCAGTCCATTACAGGCTCTGATCACCCTTTCTGTGAGGAAGGGCTCCCTAAAATCCAACCCTCCTCTGTCTGCTTCAGGCCCTGCCCTCTCATCCTGGCTCTAGCTGCCTGGGAGAAGAGCCCAACCCACACCTGACTACAGCCTCCCTTCAGGGAGCTGTAGAAAGGGAGAAGGTTGCCCCTGAGTCTCCTCTTCTCCAAGCTAAACAACCTCAGTTCCCTCAGCCTCTCCTCATCAAACTCATAAGAAAACTGCAGGGTCTAAAATCACAGCTGTGCTTTTGTAAGGACCAGGTATGATTTTACATCATCAAGTTACTCAGCGCCTGCTCTGCTCCACTGCTGACAGATTTCCTTTTAAAAGACAGGTGATACTAGAGCAGAACATGAAAACCCACACATGTTTTAGCTACCCATGTAAGAGTCATCAGCTTCCAATCGTAAAGAGCACAGGGTAAAACACTCTAGAGGACCGGTGACAATTCTTTACCTGCAATTATTTCTGCACTCATCATTGAAGTGATCACACACACCAACAACAACTGCTGCCTGAGGAGGTACAGACATAAAGTCAAGGATGGTGCTTTAAAGGCTCTTGCATTTCATTGAACAGTAAAATCTGGTTGTAGAATTCATTGTTTGCTGAATCTAAAGCACTGTCCAGAACTTACTGAACAGCTCTACCAAGGCCAAACCTACTAGTGTTTCAATTCCTCAACACAACCTAATAACGCAGCATCTGCCAACCACAAAAACTATCCTGACATTTATTATTCCAAATTGGCATTCCCAACCCCTTTGAGTCCAATTGTAATTGAAGGATTGGAAAACCCAATGGTTTTACAGTCAGAAAAAGCCATTTCTGGGAAGGTGCCACCTCCTCACCTTGGAGAAGTCAGCGGCACAGAGCACAGCTCCTTCTGCTGAGCACAAACAGGCCTACCATGCTGCCCAGGCTCCTCAAGCCCAGCTTTCCTTGACGACACCCAACACAAGACAGTTTTGAGGGTCTTCTCATCCAGAGCACTGTGCAGTGTGGAGGGATGTGGGAGATACAAACTCAGGACCAGACGATAGCACAGCCTCAGCGTGAATACAGTGACACCATGCACAACTGCTGTTTGCCAACCTAGTTTTGCCCTGTAGAAGACCATACTGAACAAAGTGAGGAAAGCTCTGTTTCCTGCCAGTACCGAGGAAGTTGAGCAATTGCTTGTCCAAAGCGCAAGGCAGCATTCAAAAACCAGAACAATAACCCTTTATTTAGCTTAGCAGTACTTTGAGAACAACCTTTATATTTCTTTACACAAATAAAGAATCACTGGCAGAGCATCTGGCTTGACACCATTCTAAAGGCTAAAGCGTTATGTGGAAGCAAACCCCACCACCACAGGACTTGCTTTCCTGAGCACAGAGCTCACAGTTTGTATCAGACTTCAGGGGATCATTCCAGTTCCTGAAGTGGTGTCCAGTGACATAGCATTCCCTGGTACTAGGTGGAAACATCAGGAAGAGAACAGCATGAATCACCCTACTGATGCCCAGCCCTCAGCAAACACTGCTACAGGCTGGATAACACCCTAGTGTCCCAAACATCCCAGCTGTTAGCAACAGGCAAGAAAAATCCTGGACCTTAACCCTCCCAGAGTGTGAAATGCCTCATCCACCCATCAAAGAGGTGCTTACACCAGTGACCATGAAAACACAGGCTATGCATCCTTCAAATGGCTCTAAACCTCCACCCAACAGCAACACCCGCTTTCCAGTCACCCACTGCTATGCTGGGGAAACAAAGTGTTTCAGGACAATATTAATAGGGAGGGAAGGAAATAACAAGTCAAAACAGAAAGAGGGATTAGTGAGACATTAAGTAATAAAATGCAGAGTTAGAACAAGTTAACAATTTCAACAATGAACACCTCATCAGGTTGTCGGGCAGCTACTTGACTGAACGCAGCGACTGTTCCTCCCCACACAAAACCGGGAGGCAGAGCCTGCTTATGTCCAAAATGCTGAGGCAAACACCAATGGAATGGTTGGAAGAGAGAAAAGAACTGACTGTGTGACTGGATCATGCTACTGCTGACCAATCCTGTGACCCCATGGGTCAGCCAAGGTACCTTCATCAAAGCAACCAACCCACAGGTACTGAGTTCAAATTTCCAAGGCAAGTCAGCAGAAGACAAGTCTCCAGCCTTGTGCTGTAAACCTTACTGCTCTCAGAGCATCCTTTCAGCACACAAGGAACAACTAAAGCCAAGGAACAAGTACATTTAACTAGACTAGTGCAATATGGAATTTAAATCGCCATATGGAAGCAAAATGCTGTATTGTTGAGTCAAGCTGTTGATGGTTTCCTGGTTGCAAAAAAACTTTGTAGCTAGTCCACAGAACTAGAAGTACTTCCAACTTTTAATTTTTTGCTTGTAGTGAAAGCTTTGTAGGTTGTACTCAAGTGGAGCTGGTCCTATTAGTTAGGACAGCCATGACTGCAGCTGAAATAGTTCAAACAGTTTGAACAAGTTCAAACACAAATACTACACTAGATTTTCTCTTCTTTGTCCCCAGTGAACACAGAAAGGTTTTTAAGTGTCAGGTAACCACGGTGAACACAAGGAAACGAACAGTTTCATACAGGTGCCACCAAGGTTCCAAATCCCATTTCAAACTGGTGATCACCTCCTGTTTCCAAAAACTTAATTGGTGTTTACAGCAAGGTAGTCATCCCTTCCTTCCTCTCATGCTGATTACACACCCTGATTGCATACTTGGCTTTTCAACTGGTTTTTAGAGCTGTTAGCTTCAGTAAATCCAGGCAGACACTCCTCTATTTCTCATTCAAAACAAAATTCAATCAACACAAGTTGCATTGAAAGTTTACTGGTAATTTCTTACTGTGAAAGAACCAAGAGATCATATTTTAGATCAGAGCACTATTTAGAGAAGGTCCCTCTCCGGTAATCTATTGTGTTTATAGACATGAGCAACAGCAACTGGGTTTTCAGTGGTTTTCCCCAATTGAAGATTCTTTCACACAGGAAATGGTTCTGTACTTCCTTTAAATCAAGACATTCATAGACATTAATTCACTATTCCACACACATTAAGAAGATAAACCCAAACAGAACACAACAAAATTCACTGCATGGTCAGGGATCTGGACTTTGGAAGTTCCCTTGAACCCTCCCTGCTGCTCAGGAGCAGAGCAGAGAAAGTATGGCTTAGTCCTGTTTAAATCAGAAGCCAAATCTGATGTGGAATGAGCAGCACTCCAACAAAATGCAGGGAGTAACAACTGCCTTTTCTACACCGCCCAGCTGACTCAGCTGGGCTCTGCAAAGCTGTATCGGTACTGCAGCACTTCACGCACCTCTGAGACAGCAACTACAAGAAGTAACCAGACAATCTGGGACACTGGGATCTAATCAAATATCCAAAACCACAGCCAGCGGACAAGGATGACACAGACACTGCCTGAGTGGAAATGCTCGGCAGGCATTCCAGCTCCATTCATCAGATTACTTTCTAAATGCTGGGGAACTCATTAAGGCAACACTGTAAAACTATCACTGTAAGGAGAGACACACTGGCCAGGCCAGAGTCCTCACTTAGCTGCATGAATAAGGAACCTCAGAACGGCACTTGCTGAGATTACAGCCGCTCTCCTCCAGCAGGATTAACGATGGGTATGACCCAGCCGTACTTCATGCCACTCTTGCTGGAACAGGGGAGCATGCTCCATACAGTGCCAATGTCCCACTGTTAGACAGGCCTTTGTCTCTGCCACCATTCAGAGGCACTGGAAAGAACGGCTGTGCATTGCTTGAGTCTATCTAGGGCTTATCAGCTTGTTGCTAGCAGAGCTAGTTGCTGGGCATGTGACTTTTCCGTGACCAAGTTTTTCATCTTGGTGCTGTCCTGGATCTGGATTAACAATGTGTGACATTAATATCTTAAAGGGAAAGATGAAGAAATGAAGGAACAGGCACAGCTTGAAACAGGTGAGAGCAGCAGGACACAATGATGCATCCCTTATTCCCCTTCCTCCTTGCTCACAGTCCAGCCAAACTCCACACAGCCAAGAGCGTTGCACATCCCGGCTGCCTGCTCAAAAGCCAATGTGAAGCACATGGGACCTTGCACAGCATCTGCTACAGGTGGTTCAATACCCAAACGTGACCTCTTAAAAAAGCAAAGAAGCTTGTGCTCTCTTCTCCACAAGGACAGGGATTAAGTTTTTATTATATTTTTATTGCTGTTTTGTTTTTCAGAAGTTCTCAAATCTTCTGGAAAAAAGGAGACTCAGTCCGAGAGATTCTGAGTAGGGGCCAGCTTCCTCCCCACATTCCAAGGTATCACCACACATCAAAAGGCAGAACATGGAAACAACAATCACACAGTTCCACCCCAGCCTCTCCCTCATATCTGAGCACCAATTCACATCTCCCTTGCCACAGCCCTCCCACTAGCACCTACGCAAAAAAAAAAACACAGACTGAAGAGATACAGAAAGAAGGAAGGACAGTTAAAAATGAAATTCCATGTCTTAGTTATGCTGCTGCTGTGTTCACTCAAACCTGGGAATGACTTGACATCAGATCACAAGAGTGATGATTAACCAGGCAAGCATGTCCTGTGCATGTAACAATTAGCATCTGAACAGCATTTCACAGGCTCAACTTCTCCCAGAGTCAGAAGTCAGTAGACTCAGAGCTTCAAGACACAACCTTTACTGGTTCAAAACAGCCTATAAAGTGGGAAAAAATCCTATCTATTTCACTCTGTCCTAAAGTTTCCCCATCTTGTTAAGAAGAGAACTGACATACTCAGCAACTCCTCTGACTCTCTGGCAGACTTCCTCACTTTCCATGGCTTTCAAGATAGCACGGTTACATCATCATTAATCTCTTACACATCCTGACTCCATCACCTAGTGACTGAGGATTTTTCAATCATCCTGGTTCAAAGCTGGAATTTGGACAGGAGACAAAATTACATACATTCTTCAGGTGGCAAAACTATGCTAAATAATTATAAATAGTTTCTATACAGAAAGATAAGGAGGAAACAAGATCCATGGAAGTGACCCTGCTGGAGTTTGGAGAGCACTGTAAGATTTCCAGCATTTTCTCAAACTTTGTGGTTTCTAATCTTTTTACATGCTCATAAACCAGAAAAAGGGCAACTGCATAATCCAGTCATATTACTAACAAATATGGTCCTCAGGATTCAGATCTTGTTGTAGATTTGTTTATTTCCATACGAAGCCTACAGCTTATTAATGATAAGCTTCACTGGTTTTAGATCTATATATGCATAACCATGTTCTCTATATATATGATCTCAAATAGATATGACCTTACATATGCATAGGATTTTTATATCTATTATTTATGTTATACATGATCTTTATAGGTATATGATCTTTAATACACATGACCCTTTATATCTATAAATGATCTAATAACATTCTGTAACAAAACCATACCTGAATTTGAATTGACAAACACATTTTTTAAGGCAAGAAACAGCCACAAGCACTTAGTTGTGGAAAAAGATGAAAGCCCTTCAAATGGAGACGCATCCCAATATGTTAGGCAAATAATACATCTGTAAGTGGGGCACAAATACAGTGACAGCAGCAAAATGAGCACAAGGGCTCCAAACTGATGGAGAAGCTGTCTGGTTGAATTCAGCTGCGCTTAGTCACTCGCCAGAACGCTCAAGCTACTGTACTATATTTAATTAAAACTATAAATTAATTCTTATTCATAAGATAATTATAAATAAAGCTAAGTATCAATCAAATCAATTTCAAATAAAATCTGTAACAAAATAACTACAAAAATAATTTATCAATCGAGTAACTATCAGTAAAGAACCACCACAGAGAAGTGCTCGGAGAGAGCTGGGCGGGAGAGGCCAGAGCCCCAACAGGGGCCGGTCCGATCCGCTCTCCCACGGCCTGCGGCGCCCCCAG
>VZRI01001601.1:22040-76301 GCA_013397515.1 Upupa epops | reverse complement strand
ACACACACATATATACACATGTGTATATATACATATACACACACATATACACACATAAAAAACACAAAAGGATTTACCGTATGAACGTGTGTTCCCAATTAGTAAGTCCACGGTGGCTATGGTCCTTGCATTTAAAATTAAATATATTTCAGACAAATAGTACCTGGGCACCTACTGGGCTTCCATACACAGAAGCAAGTAATCTCAACATACTCAGTTGTGTCAGTTTTAAAAGGAACTCTAACACACTTTCAATTCTGCCATACTTGTGACAAATATTCATCTCCAGAGGAGGAAGCAATAAAGTGGAGGCTCTGGGCACAGAGGTAACTGGGCAGAGAACAGCCTAAGTCTAACAGTCACTCTTCACATTTTCACAGAATCTTTGAATATTCCAGACTGGAAGGGTCTTCCAGAGGCCATATACTCCAACTTCCCTACACAAGCAGGGACATTTCTATGTAGGTCAGGTGGCTCAGAGCCTCATCAAGCCCAACCTTAAATGACTCCAGGGATGGGCATCCCCCACCACCTCCCCAGGCAGCGCATTCCAGCCATCAGGCATCCTCATGTTGAGGAACTTCTTTCTAATCTCCAGCCTAAATCACTCCCAGCTTGAACCTATTGCTCCTTATCCTATACATTCAAAGCCTTTGGAGCAGACTTTCTCCTGCCTTCATGTAGGCTCCCCTCAGATATTGGAAGGTCAAAAGAACATTCCCCCAGAGCATTCTTGTCTCAAGGCTGAACAGCCCCAACTCTCTCAGCCTGTCCTCATATGAGAGATGCTCCATTCCCCTGATCATTTTGGTTGCCTCTCTGGACACACTTCAAAATGTCTGTATCTTTATTGTGCTGGAGCCTCCAGAACTGGACACAGTCCTGCAGGTGAGGTCTCACCAGGGCATAGCAGAGGGGTAGAATCATCTATCTTGATCTGCTGGTCACAGTTTTTTTAATGCAGCCCAGGATGTGTTTGGCTCATGGCCAGTTTTTCATCCACCAGCACCCCCAAATCCCTGCTCTCCACTTGATCCTCTCCCAGCCAGTACTGATGAGGCTAGTTACCCTGGCCCAGGTGCAGGACTCTGCACTTGGCCATGCTGAACCTTGTAAAACTCATCTGGGCCCACTGCTCCAGTGTATCCACATCCCTCTGCATGGCATGCTGTCCCTCAGTCACATCAACAACTCCTGGTTCTGCTATGCAGAAAAACTGTTTGGGCACACAGCTAAAAGCTGGAAGCAGGAAGGACAAATTCTATGAACACGTTATTTCTCTCTGCATTATCAGTTTCTAAGCTTTACACATTTCAGGTGTTATCTACCACGTACTGCAACTCCAGTATCTTGAGCTTCTGTGCCATGTGTTGCTCAACTGCAATTCCACCAGCATGGATGTGTCTCATGGTGCAACTAGAGCTTTGTAGACATACTGGTGTTAAACAGCTGCCTTCAGGACAGCTAGCACAGAGCTCAGTGGCCTTCAAATCCCCGAGTATACTTTACTTAACTGTGCCCATATTCTCAAATAAAAGATGCAGTAGCCCAAAATCAGAGGACGTTAAGAATAAGCTAGTGGAATACTCACGCATAAGACTATAATCAAACAGATTTGCAACTAAAAATGATTCATTTACTCACTTTGAGTAAACAAAAAAATCCAGCAAGGATTTAAAACCCACCTGGACACGTTACTGTCTGACTGGATCTAGGGGATCCTGTTCTGGCAGGGGGATTGGACTGGATGATCTTTCGAGGTCTCTTCCAATCCTTAACTCTGTGATTTATCTATGGCTATAAAAAACTTCATTAAATCTAGATCTGTGGGGGGAAAAAATAGCATTATGTGAGACTCATAATAAAACTGAGTGTCAATAGCACAAAGGCTTTCTAAGCTTAGGAGAAAGATTTTTGTTCTAACAGCTACATTTTGGTTCTCCAGATTCCTAAAATAAAAAGAGAGGCTTCTGTAAGAAAGAAGCTATTTGGTTCTTTATGGAAAGAGTAAGCATGGCACAGAAGATCCTATGTCTGGGACCTGGAGGAGAAAAAAGGTTTTAAAATCCACAAATTCAAGGCAATGAGTCCAAGAACATTTGGAGGGACACAACACAGCAATGAAATTGTGCTACAAAATGCCTATTTATAAATTTTTTTAACAGGCACACTACTTTCAGCTTTAAGAAAGGTTCCATTATCACATTTACATCAGTCTATCTGGCTGTTTGATATTTTTGTTATACTCAAACATGGAAAAAAAAATGTAGCACACTTGCATAACTCAACCACATTCAGATTTTAAAGCTTGGCTTTGTTGGCTCAATGAGAATGACTGAGCCTGGAAAAGCCCTCTGAGCTCATCCAGCCCAGCCCAGGACCTAACATCACCAAAACAGCCACACCAGAGCAGTCAGGGCCACAGCCAAGCTGTCCTTCAACACCTCCAGGGATGGGGACTCCACCACTGCCCTGGGCAGTCCAGTCCAGGCTCTGATTATCCTTTCCATGAGGAAGGGCTTCCTAACATCCAACCTACCCCTCCCCTGGCAGCTTCAAGCTCTGCCATCCTGGTATTGGTTACCTGGGAGAGAAGAACCTGACCCCCACCTGACTTCAACCTCCCTTCAGGGAGTTGTAGAGAGGGAGAAGGTCCCCACCGAGTCTCCTCTTCTCCAGGCTAAACACTCCCCAGCAGCCTCAGCCTCTCCTCATCAGCCTTTCCCTGCAGTTCCTTCCGCAGCCTTTTTGCTCCTCTGGATCTGTTCAAGCAGCTCAATCTCTTTCTTGAAGTAAGGTGCCCAGGACTGCCCTCAGTACTTGTGGGGAGGCCTCCCCAGTACCCAGTACAGGGGGAAAATTATATCCCTAGTTCTGCTGGCCACATTATTGCTGATACAAGCTAGGATGTCATTTTCCCCATTATTGGCATGGCAGCACTGCTCCCTGCTATAGCTTTTCTTGAACCCGTGGTTGATAATTTCATACCCATCCTACTCTAGCAGGAAATGTCACACTATCATTTCATCATCTCTCATTGACTGAGAAACCTTGATCCAAAGGAAAAAAATGATGAGAATAGGACTGGAGTCATATGCTGACTTGTTTTTTAAAGCCTAAGTACATACATGCTGTTAACAGGCAGTTTGCACAAAAGTACCCTGCTATCAACCCCAACAAGCAGACATTACCACTACTAAGCAGTTTAATTGCTGCAGACAGTCTGAGGGAAGAAAACAAGTTACAGCACAAATAACTGCTCTACAGCCTATATAGAACTCCAAAGGATTTCCAAAACAGATGACATTTTGGCATTTGAATTAATAATTTAATTCACCCTTCCAGCACAGGAGTCCCAAACATTTCTTGAGGGGGAAAAAAATAAAGAATCACAGAATCATTTTGGTTGGAAAAACATCTTGAAGATTGCCTGCAACCAGTAATCAAAACCATCCAAAAACATCAAACAAACAAAGTTTAACAAAAAAAGGTGGTGTGGAAAAAGGGTAAGGGAAAATATGTGGAAGACCCAGTAAAAAGATGTAGGAGGTTTTTAAAGCATAAGGCTACAGTGAAATCCTGGTCATTTGGACAGAGCATTAAAGCAGAATGGAACAAGACCCATCAATGCACCTCCTTGGTCTGTGCTTAACAGTCTTTAATCCTGTGGGCAAGTGTGAGATGTTACATTATGATTTGTGTCAAGGTAAAAACAATATCCCCCCTTGTCATTGTGGAAAACTATTGAATGAACAAAATAAACAGTGAAACTCAGCAGGACAAACGGTAAACAGGATGGGGGGGGACTGAGCTGTCTAAGACCTGCAAAGTGTTGTGAAATGTATGGGGAGCTAATCACTGTTAATTAAGATTAGGCCAAGAACATTGCCTCCCTCCTTATCTTTGGGTCCGGGGTCTCACTAAGAAGTGGAGATGTGAACAAAGAGAAGACTTACATAGGGGACCCTTTGAAGTGATAATATGTATGAAATAAGGTATAAAATGTTGCTGCCTTCAACTGGAATTGTGCGTGTTGGTGGGGTGACTAACCCAGTGCTGCTTGCTCATTCCTTATTACCACAACCAATAAATCTTTTGTATTTTATAAGAGATGGGGTGGTCTTTCAGATCATTTCTAACACAAGGAAGAAAGATTAAGGGATAAAGAGCTTTTAGATCTTGCCTTGAGGTAAAGTGACACAGTAAGGACTGTGAAACAAAATACTCTTTACATAGAGGTGAAAGTAAACTACTCCTGATCCGAAGTCAGGTAGAAGATCCCTTTGCTGCTTGCAGGACACTTCTTACTGCAGATACTCTGCTGTTAATGTTACAC
Organism: Upupa epops; assembly: GCA_013397515.1. NCBI lineage: Eukaryota > Metazoa > Chordata > Aves > Bucerotiformes > Upupidae > Upupa > Upupa epops. The sequence continues at coordinate 71,965 of VZRI01001601.1, read as the reverse complement.
TATCCACTCCTGACGAAACAGCCTCTTGCAACACCTAACTGCCCCTGGGAAAACACACCCCAGGGTTGTCTTTGGCCCTGTTAATGGTTAAAGGAGGGCCTATCTTACATCTGTGTTAGCCACAAATGTGATTTTTCAGCTAAGCTGCCATCATTTGGAAACCCACTTCTGTGGGAAAACCTTGAAACCTTCCCTGTTAGAAGCTGTAGTTCACCATGTACAAGGTCTCCAGAAGATGGATCACAGACTGACGTAGACTGGTCACACATTAAATTCCAGTCTGTCCCCAGAAATACTTAACTGCATAATAGGATCTGGGATGGGACAGAAGGACTGAGCAGCAGTTTATCCTGTACTTACCCATAAATCCCAGACTGTGTTCCCAGCATAGCAATTAAATACCTTAAAAACACATCCTTCTCAATTATTAGTAATGTTGGAGTGACCTCTGCATTCCCATGGCAACACACAATTCGAATGCTCCCCCCAACCAATTTCCATGAGGGACCCAGTTTACTGGAATCACTATGATTGAAATCAATAAACAGAACCAGCATTTTCAAGAGACATTTTCTCAGCTTTTAAACCTCAGTTTGGAGATCTGTCATCTCCAATCCACAAAGATATAATGCAGAATCATGATTACAGAAGCCCATTGTTGACACTGTGCCATCTCAAAAGGCTTGTCTGGCTCTTCTCAGCTCTGGCCATGTATCCTTTCACCTTCTCTTCCCCCATGCGGTGGGTGAGAGCACATTAATCATCGAGGGAATGGTCAGATTTCGCCAGATAGGGCTTTTTTTCTCCTTGCTATAATTCATTAGGCAACACAGTAAAATCAAGTAACACATGGAACAGCCCCACAAGATCTCCAGCCATCTTCAGAGGAGGCACGGGAACATGACCAATGTTGGTGGGGAGCACAGGATCAGTCATTTGCTTCCTACCTCATTCTTGGACCAGATTAACCTGATTATGAAACTGTACTTTGGGCAGCACGGCAGAACTTCCTAGCAGGACAAACGTGTTGGGGGCCTTGTCAAGGGAAGGCAAAAACACACAGAACACACAGGTACTGCTGGACCTACCCAAGAGAGCCAAACTGGTTTGCATTATGCCTCTAGCAGTGATTCAGCAGGTCACTATATTCTGCTTTATTGATTTAAAGCTGCTATTGCAGAGGTGACAAGCCACAGTTCTCCAGATTAAGGTGTAATTAAGTAGCTATTTAACAAGTGATTAAGAGATCTTCCTGATGGAATGGTTGCCCAAACCAGGTGTAAAACAACATTCATTGCAATACAAATCTGCATGACAGTATCTCACCTGGAACAAAAGCATTATGAGTATATGTCTCACTTTCCCAATACATTTCTGGATTAAAAACTTAATCCAAGTTGCTTAGAACTGTTCCTAACAGTGACAAGAAAAGATACAGAAATGGTCTACATCAATCAAGCCCAGCTTTTTGAGAGATTCAGTTTAAGATGACTAAGTGAGCAGAAATTCTAGATGAAATAAGGCCCAAGGAACAGTGAAGCCCCTTCTCACATAAAGATTGGCATCTAAGAAGGTCCAAAACCATGCGGCATCAAGGTAGAGATTGGATTATGTTTTATATATGTGTATATATATATATGCGGACACACGTTGATGTTCTCCATGATGGCTGTTTTTGAAGTTTATTTATCAATCTGTGACACCAAAAGTGCAAAAAGATCTTAAAAAAAAATCAATCAAGGAAAAGTAATGGGCACAGACCTTTGTTGGGTTGTTAGTTCATGAGGCTGTGGGAGCATTATCTCTTAACAAAACAAGTTTATCAGACAGCAGGAGAGACTGGCTGCATCTGAAAAAACAGCACTGATGACAACAACTCTAAACAGTCTTCATGTAAGAGCCCAGCTGAGCAACATTAACTCTGCCGGGCACCACGTTTAATCTTGCAAACAGGATATAATGGGAAACAGCCTCATCTGCTGGTTTGAGGAGATATTATCAGACCTCTACACAATTTAACATTTGCCTTTCTAGTTCCAGGTCATTAATATAGACAGATGTATCCAATGAGATCGCTCAAACCCCTCCCAATATTTAGTTTTAAGTCTCTTGTAATTTTACTGAGCCTTCAGTGTTCCTGATCAGCCATTCCATGGGAATATCTGTGTCACACAAGCATGACAGTGTTTCTGATGTGCTGGATGTATTACCAGTAACTTTTTTCCAAGTCCTAATTGTTTGCTCCCCTACACTCAGTTAGCAAATCTGATACCAGATCTTGACGTTTGCAGCTGTGGATCCTTGTTAAGCAATACTGGAACAAATCATTCTATTTGCAAAAGTAAACTCCAGGTCATTTGAAATCCTACTGTCACTAGTAACAGGACACAAAAGGTACATTATGGCATAGCCTTACACTTGCCAATCCGGTACAGAAACAAAAGAGCTGTCACAGGCTGGGGAAAAAATTGCCTTCTAGGAGCAATCTTCCACTTTTAATCCAAGTTGCTATCCCAGCAATGTGTACGTTGTTGAGATGTGGTGTCTGCCAATAACCAAGCACTAATCTCTTTCATTTTACACTGTTGCAAACATTTAGCAAATTTAATGATAAAATATTATGTGAAGGACAGAGAAATCACCTCAGAGTAAGAAGAGAGGAGGAAAAGGCTACAGAAAATTACCTATCTGTGCTTTTCTTCTGATTTCTAGTAAAAAAGACGTACGTGGCTCAGTGTGAATCGCAGCTAAGCAGAAAACCTTAAACTTCAGCAAACATTTGCTCCTAGACTTATTTCCTGCTACATGAAATAGCACTGAAAAAATAAACCTGAAGACTGTTAGAGATATTGGCTAAACACCATCTAGTGCAAAGACTAAGGGTAAGAATCAAGTGTTCTACAGATACTTCAGTTTGTGACTCTGAATTCACTTTGTTCAGCAAAACCTCCATTCACCCAAATACCCTATTCCACCACCACATTTCATTGCTCATGATTGGTGCCTCAACACACACACTTTAATCACCTGAAGAAAGCAGCTCACAATCCACATCAAAATATTCAACGCCTTCAGTTACAGTACTGGCCCATTATGCTATGGCACAAGACAAATAAGACCACCCTCACCCAAAACACTTGTACATCTTTGTCCTCCCCCTCAATAAAACCCTCCTATCGACCTTCAGCAGGCAGTCAAGTGGGATGGGCATTTGATAACCTCTGGAGTGCCCAGGGAAAACCCCAGTGGGCTTCCAAGAATAAAGGATTTGTATGAGCAACACATTATTCTGAAGTGTCCTGATACACAGAAATGCCAACAAACAACAGAATCACAGAATGTTAGGCATTGGAAGGGACCTCCAAAGATCATCCAGTCCAATCCCCCTGCCAGAGCAGGATCCCCTAGATCAAGTTACTCAGGAACAGTCCAGGTGAGTTTTAAGTATCTCCAGAGGAGACTCCACAACTTCCCTGGGCAACCCCTTCCAGTGCTCTGTCACCCTCACATAAGAAGTTTCTTCTGTTCCAGCTGACACTCACTGACCCTTGTCCTATCATTGGATGCCACTGAGCAGAGCTTGGCTCCTTCCTCCTCAAACCTGTCCTTTCCATATTGTGTTGCCATTAATGACAATCTACATGGTATCGTAGTTAAACATGGGTTTGTCCTCAGCATGAGGAATCGAGTCACACTCTTTTAGGGTTTTATAAAGCACTTCACCTAAAACCCGCAGCATTATAGACAAAATAAATACGCCACAGTGAAGAACGCATCGCCGGAATTCAAGATGAGCTAAGAAAGAACGTTTCTAGCCAGCAACTACGGCAGCACGAGGTCTGAAGTAATTCACATTGTGACAATCCCTGTACTGCCAGTGCTGGTGGACTGGAAAACACTGGTATGAACAGAATGATCCAGAGCAGCTGGTTCACTGCACTCTCCTCCTGAGAACATTTGTGTGCACACATTAAAAACCAGAATGTTTGCAGAAAGCATTTGTGTCAATCCCACTTGAAAAGGAGTGGTATATGCTCAAACTTAAAAAGCTTTGTGTTTGTTATCCTTTAAATCAAAACCAGACTTGATTTGACTCCGGTATAATGAGTTTACAGGAAGTTCTACTAGATGGTCCTTCATCAAGAGAATGAAGAAATAAAGACAACACTGTGCAGAAATGAAACCCACAACATACCCCATTTTATACTGGAACTTACCTACCACTAAGGACAGGACAGTGTGTAGCTAACACAGGCAATACCCTCTTCTCTCAAAGCTCACAGGTATTTGTCTTGTTTATTTTAAAGCAATGGACTGGAATTCTGGATGTCACAGCTATTACAAGCTATTTATTTGCAGCACAGATATTTTCTTTGCTTCAGTGGATTTTCTTCAAGCTCACCCAGTCTCTTCTACCTGCTGGTCTGCAGAGTAATTTGAACTCTGCACCTGTAGCTTAAGCCTATGGAACTGAACTTGAATTACAGTAACAAACATGTCCCATTCTGTGATAAATATCAGGCCTGCACACAGGATACTTGAGACATGATACTGTAACACATGAAACATCCCATCGAATGGGGTAGGATTAAGAGGTAAGACTGAAACTTGCTGTGTCTGGGATTCATCCTGGCTCTTCTGTTGCACAGAGACACAGCAGGGAAGAAAAGAACCTCTGAAGAACCTGCTTCATATCAAACCACTTTCAGGAACTGGAACCCTCTGTCCAACTCCATCTTTAATTCGACTTCAAATGTTTACTAATGTATCAAACCTGTGTTAAAACCTTCAGATAGGCTGTTAATGTTATGTGCAGCAAGGCAAATTATCTTTCAAATGAGATTTAATCAAAGAGGCCATCTTACCCTTAGTAGATGCGAGTTCTTAATAGATATGAGGTTCCTCTATTCAGTTACTGACAAGAGTGTCAAATACATCACTCAGTACAGTAGTTTTGCCAGAGAAAACAAGTGTCACTGTCTCCTCCAAAGGATTAAACAATGCTGCAAGAACTAATTTTCAACTCTACATGATACAATTTGCCACGAGGTCTTTAAAACACATTTTTTAAAGTAACCCAGAAACTAATTAACTGGAGTCACAGCCCAGAACATCAGCTAAACAAACCACTTACTTACTCACCAGATCTGCAACTTGTCTTCTTTGAGCTGCAACCTGCATCCAAGCCCTGCAGAAGGGAGATCCACACAATCCCTATCATGGAGTAAGAGGTGGCCACGCAATTTCTGCAACAACTATCATAGTTAGAGCCTTTTTTCACAGAGGATTGTTTAGCTTATCAGCTCAGACTTAGACTTTGCTGTCATTCTGTTCACCTGTAGGTCATTTCCCTTTTGCAGGAATACCTGGAGTAATAGAAATCAGACCCAGTGTCTTGGTTTTCTTTGTTAAAAATGAAATGGGTTCAAGTAATCCATCATTCTGTTGTTTCTAGAGGAAAAGGAGAAAGTAAAACTGAAGCACTATCACTGACAGTGTACACTGTTACATAAAAGTATAATTAAAAAGCAGCAGGGAAGGCAGAAGCTCCCAAGAGATTGGGAGCTCAGGGACAGGGTTTACTTCTGTGAGGAGTAAATCCAAACACATTTGTTTTGTTTAAAACCTGTTCTTGCAGGTTCCATTGCTGTGTTTCAGCCATCAATGTTTTTGAGCCATATACTGAGATCTTTAGAAGTTCTTTAGCAGCAGGGGAGTTGAACACTGCAGCAGGTTGCGTAGGGAGGGAGTTGAGGCCCCATCCCTGGAGATATTAAAGGAGAGGCTGGACAAGGCTCTGGGCAACCAGTTCCACTTGAGGCTGTCCCTGCTCCCTGCAGTGGGGTTGGACAAGATAGCCTTTGGAGGTCCCTTCCAACCTAGACCAGTCTGTGATTCTATCTAAGAGGAGCTTGATTTGAACTTTATCTGGGGAAAGTTCCTGTAAGTTTCACTTCGTCTTAATGCTGNCAGAACGAAACTTGTGGTCCCCGCCTCTCCCAGCTCTCTGAACAAGAGAACAGGGAGCCACTGGGGTACGCGTACCTGGCAGCCACAGCACCAGTTTGACCCTCGGCGACCACCGTCGCTGCTGCGGCTGTGCCCATTGGCCCGCGGACGGAGCTGCCCGACGCTGATTGGCGGAGGGGATGACACGGGAGGCGGGTGCAGGCTCGAGGTGGCGGCAGGGTACCGCCATGGCGGAGCAAGCCCCGCGGAAGCGGAGCGGCCTCCAGGCTCTAGGCAATGGCCTCCCGCCGCATAAGCGGCCTAAGGGGTCGACCGAGCACGGCCAAACGCTAGGGGATCCCTTTGGGGACCACGACGAGTTCACGTTGGACCAGCTGGAGGAGATCGATGACATCCTGGCTACACAAGCACTGGAGCCCGCTGGGACCGGGACCCTGCCCGGCCCAGCGTGGGGCGGCCGCGGGATGAGGCCGGGAGGTCGGTGCGAGGAAGGGGGGCTGGGCCAAGCACCAGGGTGGACCCTGGCTGAGGCACCGGCCGCCGAGGCCTCTGAACAGTTTGTGAAGGTGTTTGTTACGCTGTAGGAGTCGCTGCCGGCTTCAGAATCTCCCGATTCTTTACAGAACCTCAGACCGGTGGGGTTGGAAGGCACCTCTGCCCTGCTAGAGCAGCATCTCATAGAGCAGATCCCACAGGAACACGTCCAGGCAGGTTTTGGATGTCTCCACAGCTACACAGTGACTCCACAACCTCTCTGGGTGTTCAGAGGGTTCCATAAGGCTTGGAGGGGTAACCTCCAAGCAGTACCACAGCACTGAACTATCAGTACTGGGAGCCTGTTTTCTGTGAGGGTGTGTATCGTCAGTAGTGTCTGTGAAACACGTTAAATAAAATAAGTTTCATAAGCTTTCAAGGGCTTTAAGTATCGTTTAGAGTATCCTGCACGTTGACCACCATTGATTTTCATGGGCAAATGCATAATGATCTGCGCTAGGGGATCTTGCTGTAGCAGTCGTGTTGGACTAGATGATCTTCAGAAGTCCCTTCCACCCCTTCCCCCCTGTCTGTGATTCTGTGATATTAGTAGCTGATTTTAAAATTCACTTTGAAGAAGTAGACAGGGGTTGCTCATAAGTAGGTCCTGATGGCTAAAAATCTGTTTCAGCAGTGCTAATGTGTGTTATCGCTCGTGGGTAGAAAGCTTTCAGTTACCAATATCTGCACTGTGTTTGGACTAGGTAGCCTTTAAAGATCTGTTCTAACCTATTTCATTCTAGAATTCTAAAATTATCTTGGAGGAAATCTGTTTGCTGGGAGTCATCTTACTGCTTTAAAACAGAAATGTGTCAGGGAGGGTTTTCAGTGCTTGGTGCTGAAGCTCTTGTCAAAAATGTCTGTGGTAATGATGTGTGTGGTGTTTACTAGTGTGGAGAGACATGATGAATGTTGAGATGTGTGTCTGGATGTAAGAGCAAATAACAGAATGCTGATGTTCAGTTGTCAGTGATGTTTGTGCACCGGGTGCTCTTCACAACGGATCCTGACGTTTTCCTGCAGCAGGAAGCAGCACAGAAGATGGTCTGGTGAGAGAAGCATTCCAATTTGAAGTATTGCAAACACAGCATGAAGAAATCAAGCAGAAGGTTAGTGAGACTCCCTCCAAATAGCTTATGTTGTAATAGGGCTGACTGAAAGAACTAGAGGATAATCACAGAGAGGGGGAAAGAGAAGAGTAGTCTTTGACAGATACCAGGGTAAAATATACAAGCATTTGGTAATTCTGTTAGAGAAAACAAGAGCTGAGCTTGGTTTAATTGGGGACAAACTGGAAACAACTCTGCAGGGTTTCTGGCCTGGGTTACAGGGGCATTTTTCTGCTGAGACAGTTTGAAGATACCTCATTTTCGACCTCCTAGCAATATATACCTGCTTCTGGTCATATGCATCCTGTAATTGAATTAATCTCTTTGCAGCTGAGAGAAATGCAGGATGAAATTCTTATCAAGAATGGAGAAATTAAGATTCTGCGTGACTCAATGCAGCAGATGGAGTGTGCTCTGGAGGAACAGAAAAAGGCATACATGCTACTGGAACAGCAGAAATCTCAGACCTTAAGTGAAAAAGAAAAAGAGTTCTCCAAAAAGGTTTGTAGATATCTGCATATGACAGGCAGAAGATGATTTTCTAGCTTACTGGTGTCACAGATCTATAGTCAAAGGAATAATATTTGGTTGGAAATTCCAAACATTCTGTGCTCTGTTTTCTTATTTGGGCAAAAGCATTTGTAAGAATTTACTCAGAATTGTCTTCCACCAAGAGAGTAAATTCTAGGGGTAAATGTTCCCATTTATTTGTTTGTAAAGGCCCTGAAGAGCACAGTGGCTGGTTTTGCCTCCTTTACTCTGCTGTTGATGGCCTCCCTAATTACACTCTGCAATTGCAACACTTGGGTCTAAGACAGTGTTAGTTGGACTGGGATACATAAACATGCAGATGTTGTGCAGAGTAGATGGGAATCTTGAGCTCTTACCACAGCCCTGTTTGCTCTGCAGCCATAACACCTCAGAATTATTCATTAAAGCTGTCTTTTTTCTGTTCCTCTTTTAGTTACTGTTGTTACAGTCAGAGTTGCAGTTCAAAGATGCAGAAATGAATGAGTTAAGAATGCGGCTCCAGAACCGTGAAAGAACTAAACAAATTCCTCAGACACTTTTAATGCCGAGGTAGGGCTTTGGGAGAAGGAATTGGTGTTCCTTTTATAGTAGGTGTGCTTGAAGAGGCCTTCCTTCCTTGTGTAACTCTTAACACTCTAATCCTTAAAAAAACACCACCCAAAAAAGCCTATTGACCTGTGTGGAATTTGCTCAGAAAGAGCCTTCCTTGTATCTGAGACAATAATGCCAGGAGATTGTAGTGAAGTGCCTTGAAAGCATCACTGTAAAGAGATCCTCATTTAGCAATATGCTAATCACAAAAGAAATCCCGATACAGCCAAATGTTTGATTGTGATTTCAGTCCTAAAAAGAACTTTGCAACACCAGTGAAAGCAGAAGGATGTTCTCCACACCCTGAAAGAAGATCTTTTCCTACAAAGGAATCCTTCAGTGCTGAAACATCCACTAGACCATCATGTTCTTCAGGAAATTGGATCAAAGAAGGTAAAGACACGTACAGCCTTTGATGTGTAGAGGTGTATGTGAGCCTTCTGCCTTGGTTAAGTAGTTCTGTACCAGGTGAACTGGTTCAGGACCGTCACTGTAGAGAAAGCAAAGCACTTATTTTATTTTGGTGTCACTCAAGTTTCTGTCTCTTTTATACTGATTGGCTAATGACTAAAATTTGCATCAAGATCAATTCAACTAAAATGCCCAAGTGCTTTTCTCATTGAATAGAGAACAGGAAATAATTTGCCTGTTTCTAGAATTGCTCTGATAGTCAGCAAATGCTTTTTGTTTTTTTTATTCTTCTGGTTTTGGCTTTAAATCTGACCTTGTGGGGGATGTTATTTTAACTAGTGAGATCACACCTAGAGTGTCCAGTTCTGGGCTCCCCGGTTCAACAGGGATAGAGATATACTGGACAGAGCCCAACGGAGGGCTGTGAGGACAATGAAGGGACTGGAACAACTGACTTAAGAGGAAAGACTGGGGCTTTTTAGTCTGGAGAGAAGACTGAGAGGGGATCTTGTCAATGTCTATAAATCCATGTGGGCTGGATGTCAAGAAGGCAGGAACAACCTCTTGTCACTTGTGCCCTGGGACACGACATAGGGTCGATTGATTACTGCTGGAGGGCAGGACGTTCCACCTCAACAGGAGGAAGAACTTTAATGAGAGGGTGACAGAGCCTGGAACAGGCTGCCTGGAGAGATCGTGGAGTCTCCTTCTCTAGAGCCTTTCTAGCCCTGTCTGGATGCCTTTCTGAGTGATCTGCCCTAGTTTTGGTCCTGCTCTGGCATGAGGGTTGGACTTGATGCTCTTCGGAGGTCCCTTACAACCCCTGACATGCTGTGGTTCTGTGATTTATCCAGCCATGTGGAAAGAAGCAACCGAAACAGTATGAAGCAGTGTCCTCACTTCCTCTCATTTGTGGGCCAGTAATTCTTACTGAACTGTACCCTAAAATGGAAATGGATAGGTGCTGAAATAGGAAACACAGCTGTTGCTTGTTGGTTTTTCTAGCAGACAGTTGCCATGTTTCCATTGATTAGTTACAGATTTCTGAGCCATGCAAGGCTTTTGGCAGCCACTTGACTAATAATTGTGGCATAGAGATGGCAGTTACTTAGTTCCTTTTTCAGAAGTTCATGTTGATTTCTACCTAACCTAGTCATGTAAACATCTGCTAGCGGTGGGCATTCAACTTAAGATACCATTTGTTTCCTTGAGAATGACAGCACTCACAGTTCTGTGGAACACCTGACCGTAAAGGAGACTTCTATTCACTTTTCCAGTTGATTTGGGGAGCAGTTCTACTCACGGCTGTTGACTACTGTTTAACGTACCCGAGTTACATGAGACGAATGTTTGTTACTGGTTGGCTGCCTAGTTACTTAGCGTATAGCAGCAGGTGAGGGTATAGGGTTACCCTATAGCGTATAGCAGCAGGCACACCAGCGCCACAGTTCTCATGTCAGACCTATCCTCTTTGTTGTAGACAGCAAGACAATACCCCATCCTGAAGCTGCGTCCGTGAAACATGAACCCAGGGGCAAAAACAGTTCCTACAGCTCTGGACTTAAACGAAGTGCACAAGGTAAGGTAATTCTGTTAGAGCAGAATTAACGAGCATTGCCAAAGAACAGTAGCTCTGGTGCTGTTACCGAGCAGTACTGGGTGAGGAGCTTCCTGTGTCCTGTGTCCTGCCCCACAGTGAGTTGCTTGTGGCTTTGCTTGGACTTTGCTTTGTGGAAGGGTATAGATTGCAAGGCATCCTGTTACAAGCTTGCCTCTTTGAGTATTAGTGTTTTATGGTTCTTACTGTCTGGAAACATGGATCATGTTTGGGGAGGGGCTGTTTACAAGGGCTTGGTAGGACCAGGGGTAATGGTTTCAAGCTGGAAGAGGGGAGCTTTAGACTGGAAGTCAGGAGGAAGTTTTTCACAATGAGTTTGGTGAGACACTGGAACAGGTTGTCCAGGAAGGTTGTGAATGCCCCCTCCCTGGAAGTGTTCAAGGCCAGACTGGATGAGGCATTGAGTAAGAGGGTCTGTGGGGGGGGGTGTCCCTGCTCATGGCAGGGGAGTTGGAACTAGATGAACCTGAACCATTCTATGAAACTATGAATCAGTGGGCATGGAGACATTGGGTTGATGGTCGGACTTTATGATCTTGGAGGTCTCTTCCAACCTGATTCTGCGATGATTTCTGACAGTCAACAGCAGCAAGTCTTCATGGTACAATTTATTTCCAGTCCAGAATAGAGTCAGAGTTTTAATGTCTGGATGGAACATGGAGGGCAAGTCGTCTGGATAGTTGGGATATACAATCGTTTGTCTTGAGCTGTTCTGCTAATACAAGATAAGGATTAAAATATCTCCAACTAGGATTTGGATAATATTGAAATCATACCTTCATTTGTCTGAACAATCGTTCTCTTGCAGAGGAATATTTGTATTTGTGGCGAGCACAGAACATTCAGGAAAAAGTACTCTGAGCCCAAGAGCACTATTTATATTGATCTTTTGAAATAATAATTTGTTGTTGACACTAAAGCTACTTGGATGTATCCTTTCAGGTTCTATCTTACTGAATGCCTTGATGAAGCAGCCCATTGTCCCTGGGTCAGTACTAGGGCTCTGCCATCTTCTTAGCAGTAGCTCTGACCCCCTGCCTGCAGCTTTTCCGCATCCTGACTGCTCAGACACGTAAGTTTGGAGGTTTTCTGATTGTATCTAACATGCTCTTAGGATACTGAGATTCTCTGTCCTAGGAAGTGTTTATTCACGTAGGATAGCTCATGCCTGGTTTTAAACATTGTCCTTCTTAGGTCATTTCATGCCAAATGTGGAGCATCATTCTGCTTATTTGCTTATTCATCTTTGATTATCACGGAGACTAAACAGCAGAACAACACTGAGAGATAAATGAGGTTAATTATCACTTACATAGTGAGGAAAGGCATGGAAGCATCTCCTGTAAAACCCCTTAGCAGCTGTTTTTAACCACTTCAGGGCACCAGACTTGCATTGAGAGAAGCAGGTAAACACCATCATAAGTTAAGTGGGTATAAAATAGAAAGGTGATCAGGACAGTTGGGTTTCTATCTTCAGCATCTAAACTATGCTGAGTGTGTTGAGTATGAGTTACATGAGGTTTTCTGGCATGAATTAATCTTGGAATACATTTTATATTAGAACCATTTGAGGTGTAGTTTCACACTGGCTTATAGTGAGTTGCTGCTGTTCCTGAGCGGAAACTGGCGTAGGAATGCCTTAAAATTCCTATTCCATGCAGATATCAACAAGTAGAATCTTCTCAGTTCACATTCTAGTTTGGGAGCAGATATCTTCTACCTCTCTATTAGTTGATTCAAAATATGGGTAACTCACATTTCAATGGTGCTCTCAGCCTCTTCTTCTCTTTACTTGGACAGGAAGCCCACACAACTGCTGAGCAGCAGGGCACCACACGAAGAAATTACTCCTCTTGTGTCCCTGCAAGAAGCTCAAAAACTAGCAATAACAGGATTGAACCTGATTGCTATGGATGAAGGATTGCCTGAAGGAAGCCCAGCAGAGAGACGGAGGGAGCTCTCGCACCTTGCATGTGGCAAGATCCATGGTGCTGTGCATCTCCTGCCCTTGGTAGAACACCATATTGGCACCTACTGCCAAGCAGTACAGCTGGCCAGCGAGGTACCTGCTGGTTCCTGTGGAAACCACTCAGTTGTTTCTCCAACAGCCAACACTAATACAGCATCCAGTAAGGAGGAGTTCAGGTTGTCTCTTGAAGAAACTACAGTCGTGTCACTGGGTGTTCTTTATTATCTGGCCTTTTATAGCTGGGACGTTGTCCACACATTGCTGTTTACTGGAGCGGATAAAAGTTGTGCTGCTGGGGCTGAAGAGGTTTCCAGGATGGACAGAAATGTCATGGGTGACAATCAGTGTGATAGTAAAGAAGATACCAGGACACGAGGGCTGCCTGCTGCTCCACAAGATGCTCCCAGTAATGATCGAACTCAACACCCTTTGTTCAAAAACCTGCTTCAGGTTTTAGCTTTTTCTGCTGCAAGAGGGTCCCGGACAGATGTGATACTGACTCAGAGCCTCAAAGTTCTGGTGAAACTAGCTGAAAATTCAACAGTGGACTTGCTAATAAAGTAAGTCAATGATAGCTTTAAAATTATTCCAGACTCTGTTGCCTAGCAGTTTCCATTCTCTGTTAAAAGTGATTTGTGCAGATGTTGTTTCCCATTTCTCACTCGGGTTCCCTTTTGCAGTTTTCAGCCCTTACTGAGCAGCCAGACACTGCTCCGTTGCCTGTGTGTGGGAACCCCTCTGCCTGCAGTCCTGCTGACCCTCAGACTCCTGTGTGTTCTCATTCAACACCACAGCTTGGTTGCTCAGCTTTGTTCTCATTCAGGTAAACGATTGCATAACCCCCCAGAAAGTGTCACTGGTTCGATGTTCACTAGCACCCTCCAAGATAAGCAGACAGGACTTGCCTCAAGGCACCCTAAAAGGCACCCAGCCATGCATTTTCTAGTGCAGTGTTTCAGTTGTTTGCAGAGTGTTTTGTCTTGTGGTCCCTGTCTGCCTGTGATGCCTTATGATACCCCCGTGGATTTGTAAATCTGCTTTCTTGCTTAATGTTCATTATTTTAATGGTTAATGAGGGAAAAAAAGGCCTTGTGAGGAGGTTTGAAGTTTAATTTCTCTGCAGTTATGACAATATTGAGCTCAAGGATTCATTGCTCTGCACAACACGCAGTCTTTTCCAGTTCTTGGTGAACAAAGGATTGCCACAAACACACAGGTCAGGTGAAGGGGTTGCTGGTTTCTTCTCAAGTGGTTTCTTGTGGATTTTTGCTGTAATGGACTGGTTGGGAAACAAGTTGTCTCTGTTTCAGATGCCTGTCTCCTCCTAGCACTGTACCTGTACATCACATCGGGACCAGATAAATCTGCTTCTGAAACACTTTGGCTTCAGCTGGAACAAGAGGTAACTGCAGCTGGTGCTTTTTCCTGCTGTTCCCAGGTCAGGAAGCAGGAGGAGTAAGGCAATACACAGATTGCCCAAACCCAGGTTATTTCTTTAGCTGGAATACAGCACTGAAAGCATTGACTTACAATGAGGGGTTACACTGACTGTGATGAGGGCTGGAGCACCTCTCTTATGAGGGCAGGCAGAGGGAGCTGGGGTTGTTCAGCCTGAGTCCAGGGGGACCTCATAGCAGCATTCCACTACCTGAAGAGGACTACAGGAAAGCTGGAGAGGGGCAGTTTACAAGGGCAGGGGGTGAGAGGACAAAGGATAATGGTTTTAAACTGAAAGAGGAGACATTTCAGCTTGGAGATTGGCACGAAGTTTTTTAGTGTGAGGGTAGCCAGACACTGGAACAGGTTGTCCAGAGAAGTTGTGGAAACTCCATCACTGGAAGCATTCAGGCCCAGGTTGGATGGGAATTTGAGCAACCTGACCTAGTGGGAGGTGTCCCCTCCACTCCCCAGTGGGGTTAGAACTCAATAATCTTTAAGATCTCTTCCAATTCTGACCTTTCTGTGATTCTATGATTTGTTAAAGTACCTGCTTGACACTGAATCAGTAAAATGCAGCATTCATCTAAGTCATAGTTAGTGACTGAAAAAGCAAGATGGTCGCATGTGCTCAGTGCTGCACTTTATTTTGCTTCAGGATCAATAGAGGAATAAAAGGTGGAAGACCAGGGAAGGTGAAAAGGTTTCTGTGCAGGATGAATTTGAGATCTAAAGCTTTATGCTGAAAAGAAACTGAAACTTTTTTTAAGGGTAAAAGAAGATCATCTGTTAAGAAAATCCCAAGGATGTTTGAAACTAGAAATGAACTAGTAATGAAACTACCTCCCATGATTTGCAGCTTAACTGTTCACTAATTCAGCAGAACCCTAGCACTGATGGTAACGTGCTCTGTGTTTCTGTAACAGACAGTCAGGCTCCTGGCCGGGTGTGTGCGCTGTTCCCATCCAGCCGTTTTACCAGGTGCTGACTGCCAGTGCAGCCTTGAGGTACGTCGCTGCGGGGCTGGGGTTAATCTGCTGAGAGCTTCAGGGGACAGAGCTGGAGGAGCTTTTGGCCTGTTTTTTCAGCTGCATGGAGCCAGTGTGTTCTGGTGCTTTCAGTGATGCCACCTTTGGGAGGCTCAGCTGTGCTTGCTAGGAAATGCTCTGAAATTTGGAAGTTAAAGCTCATCACTAAAGCTCATCATGAAATACACTTGTGCTCTATTCTTGATTTTACTTTGTATACCGAGATGGTTTTCTCCCCTCTTTCAGGTAGTTAAGACACTCATTATAATGATACACAGACAGTGGCTGAAGATGAGAAGGTCTGAGAACAACTTATGCACACATCAAGAAAAAATCATTCAATTTTTACGAGATGCTGTTCTACTCTTGCATAGCCTGTCTCAGAAAGACAAACTGTTCCACGAGCACTGCTTGGAAGTCATCCACCAGTATGACCAGGCCATGCCAGGTGTAAGAGCCATTCTCAGAAAGACTAAAAAACTGAGTGCCTGTGAAGGTAAAGCACTGTTGTTCCCCATTCCACTTCTGTTCCTTCATGTAGCGAGCACCACGTACCTGATAGCCTCAGTGGCTGTCACTCAGAGCTCTGAAGGCAGTCTGCAACATAGTATTTTGCAGTTTTATTTAATAGCTTTAGCTTGTGCTTCTCTCTGTAGAAATAACCCCCTACTAACTGAGTAAAATCATAGACTATCATGGCTGAAAAGGACCTCCTGGACCATCAAGTCCAGCACTCACTCCAGTTATCTTTCTAACCCTAGACCATGGCCCCAAGTGCTCCATCTACTTGTTTGTTAAACATTTCCAGGAATGGGGACTCCACCTCCTCCCAGGGCAGCCTGTTCCAGTGCCCAACCACTTTCTCAGGAAAGAACTTCTTCCTAAAGAAGAATCTAAACCTCCCCAGATGCACCTTAAGGTCACGTCCCGATATCCTATCATTAGTAATTTGGGAGAGGAAATCGGCACCAGCCTTGCTGCAACATCCTGTTAGGTAGTTGTAGAGAGCAATAAGGTCTCCTCTTAGCCTCCTTTTCTCTAGACTGAATAACCCAAGTTTCCTCAGCTGCTCTTGATAACGCCTGTTTGCCAGACCTCTCACCAGCCTTGCTGTCCCTCTCTGGCCATAGAATGTTTGGGGTTGGAAGAAACCTTTCTAGGTTGTCTAGTGCAGCTTCTCACTGTTGTGTACCCCAGCTGTCTTCAGTAGAGCTATCTGCATACTACCTGTTACAAAAAGTCCCCAAGCCACAATTCCAGGTCTTCCAACTAGGCCTGCACATCCTCTCTACAATCGTTTTGGTTTTTTTTCCCCTGCATCCTTAAGTTTTCACTCGTTCCTCTTCTGCCACCAGCATTCTTGCCCCAAAAGCATTCCTAGCTGCAGTCACTCAGGACTCACCCCTTGCTTTGCACAGTGCTGGTGTCCGTTTTCTAGAGAGGTGATGACACTGCTTCCCTGTGTTCCTGGATGCAGTTACTTCCTTCTGTCAGGGTGTCAGTTACATGTGAGTTGCAGAGCTGATGTGAACACAGTGGTCCCATGTCACTGTGTGGTTTGCTATGAGATCTCAGACCAGGCATTTGGTCTTCTTTAGAGTCAGAGTGGTAAATCTTCCAGTGCTGCTGAATTGTGCCTGTCAGGCTGGGCTAAACACAGAGTACTCTGTTTTTGTCCAGTGACTTTCATCAAACCTTGCTTGTGGTTAAGTAGGCAGAACTGGCTGCAAAACAACAAAGTGCCCTTCAGTGATTGTGTGCTCCTAGATCATAGAATCATCACAGCTGGAAGGGTCCTCCAAGATGATCAAGTCTCTTGGCTATGGCTGCCCAAGCCAGTTCTCATCTTTTAACACCTAACACAGTTCTGAAGAGCTTTAGAAAAGGGTATTGGCTGCAGCCTTGCCCAGTCAGGATGTTGTAAAGCAAACAGATCCCAGCTATAACCACACTAAGTCAAGGACAACAGTTACACTGAAACATGTTTTGTTGTTGTTGCAGAGCTGATTTTGGATGAATTGTACCCCCCTGAGCCAGAAGCAGAAGACCAGGGAATGGACTGCAGCTGACATCTGCCAACCACCTCCTCTCTTTCTCATCTGAATCATAAAGATCTTTGCTAGTGTAAAGCTGAACTTGGTCTGGTTTATGAAGCAAGAGTCTAAAGGTTGCACTCAGCTGCAGCACAGCTGCGACATTTCTTTGCTGTGAATTAACTTCACTGCAGTCTCAGCGTAACTGAAGGCAAAGAAACATTGACATAAAGATTATCCTAAGATGTTGCTGCACTCAGCCATGCTGTGGCTCACCACTGGTTCTGTTACGAATCTCATGCTGTATGAAATTACTGTGAATGGCATGGCAACAGTACTGTGTGTTTAACATACTGCCATGACTGAATTTCTGCTGCCGAATTCGCTGGGGTGCTTTGGATTGCTGTTGAGGTCTTTTCAAACACATCCGTTTGTTTTGCGGACATAACTCTTACTTGCTCCACTTCCAGATTTTCCCCATTGATTAGTAAACAGTTTACTGTGATTTTAAAAGCTTTTTCAGAAATAACTGGTAGTTGGCAGTTTAACTCTGAGCAAGAAACTCAAAGCTCCGTAACAATCACCTGAGTTAGAGAATCACAGGATGATAAGAGGCTGGAAAAGCCCTCTGAGCTCATCCAGCCCAGCCCAGGACCTAACATCACCACAGCAGCCAGACCAGGGCACTAAGGGCCACAGCCAGTCTGTCCTTCAACACCTCCAGGGATGGGGATCCCACCACTGCCCTGGGCAGTCCAGTCCAGGCTCTGATCATGCTTTCTATGAGGAAGGGCTTCCTAACATCCAGCCTCACCAGCCCTGTCCTCTCATCCTGGTGCTGGCTGCCTGGGAGAAGAGCCTGACCCCACCTGACTACAGCCTCCCTTCAGGGAGTTGTAGAAAGCGAAAAAGGTCCCCCCGAGTGTCCTTCAGGCTGAACACCTCTAGCAGCCTCAGCCTCTCCCTGTCAGACATCCCCTTCAGTCTCCTCAGGTTTGTTCCTCTGACCCATTCCAACCCCTCAGTCTCTTTCTTGAAGTGAGGGGCCCAGAACTGCCTGCAGTACTTCAGGGGAGGCTGCACCAGTGCCCAGGACAGGGAGAATTACATCCCTAGTCCTGCTGGCCACACTATTCCTGATACAGGCCAGCATGCTATTGGCCTTCTGGGCCACTTGGGCACACTGCTGGCTCCTATTTGACTGGTTATCAACCGGGACTCCCAGGTCCCTCTCTTCCAGGTTGCTCTCTAGCTATTCTCTCCTCAGCCTGTAGCCCTCCAGGGGGTTGTTGTGGCCAAAGTGTAAGTTCCTACAATTGGCCCTGTTAAACCTCAGCACATTGGCCTCTGCCTATTGACCCAGCCTGTCCAGGTCCTTCTGTAGCATCTTCCTCCTATCCAGCAGATAAACACTCCCCCCACTATTGGTTACTCCAACCACATCACTGCAGAGTCACCTAACAGGGAACACATAGATAAAGAGAGCAGCCTAATCCCCACTTGTACTGCAGGCTGTCCAAGATGAAGTAAAATGCCATGTCCTAACAGCATGTGGAGCGAGGCTAAGAAAGCAAACGGGACAGGACAATCTGCAAACACTGCTTTTATTATAAAGGTGCATAGAGCTGATGCAGTGTCCTTGAGTATGCATGTTTCCACTACGAACAACATACAAAGCTGCGATTACAGGTTGCTACAAAATCAACAATTGTCTGGCTAAAGGACAATAGAATATTCTACGGGATTTAATTCCACAACAAACATTCTGAAATAAAGGCACTTTCAGAATTTTAAACGAAAACTTTCACATAGACTTTTTCAACACATTACGTTTTAAGCCCACTTCCCCTCCCCTGTGGCACTGTGATAACTAGTTTGATGTGAAAGCAGTTAACTACTGAGACACCAGCAGTGCTTAAACAGAACGTTTATGGATTAACCTCTCCAGCTTTTCAATAACCATCCCTTTCTCTTAACTATATGAAATGCTGTTCAGTGAGTCACATGGGAAACTACCCTGTAACATCTACTCCTACACCTCGCTGTTAATGACTAGAACACCAACAGCGAGATCAGGGGTTCTAACTGTGAAGTGCTGACCACCTCTTCTTCTGACTTCTGTAACTGATGCAGTAAAACTATCCAACTGCTACTGCTCCTTGGATATGAATGATTCATCTCATCCTTTGGATATCATTACCATCAGCAGATGGTCACTGAAGGGCAGGTGTACGTTTTCAGGCTCCTTGGCTCTCATCTCTCCCCAGCTCTCCACATAGGATGTTGCTGGCCTGGGGCATTTCCTCTGGTCTCTGCAACATCTACACCCAAACCTCAGCTTTGGGAACTGCAGCTGCCACTTGACTTTCTTTTCCTTAGGAATGGTGGTAGATGGCTGAGCCAACTTCTGGGGGAATCACAGATTTTCCTTTCCTAACCTGAGCAAAATTTCGCTGATGCCGCCAGGAACTGTGTCTTGTCACACTGGCCAGAGGAGGAGAAGAGTAACAACCTCATGGACACCAGAACACAGAAGATACACAAGAGCTGCATGGCAGCTGTGCTCCATGGCCACAGCCCCCTGTCCAGGCTCCATCCAGGCACCTGCTGCTGCAAGAAATAGTCCCTGCCTTCCTATCTGGATGAACAGTCAGCGGTAGGATCTACAGTGAAGGAATTATTTCTGCAGTTACTCAGTGCCCTCCCACACAGAAACACACCAGACTTCTAGGGACCACTGCCCATTCTTGGTTGCTCCCACCTAACACCTGTCAGAGGCACCACAATGTCTGAGCTCACCAGCCAGGAAAGAGGAGGAGCATGGCCATAGGTGCTCTGAGTGCCTCCAGGCACCATTTCATGCTGTTAACTCTGAAAGGGTTCTCACAGAGGGACAAATTTGTTGTCACAAATCCCAAAGCTAAAGAAACTTTCGCCTCCTTTTTTCTGAAATGCCCTGAAGACTTTGTTGAAGAGAGAATTGGGGTAACCCAGAAACAGACTCCAAAATCAGGGCAAGAAATGAAGCTGGTTTTGACAGCAGCAGTTTCCATGCATTGTATGAGGTAAAACAATGCCACCACCTAACAGAGACACCCGACACGGAGAACCACAGCACAATCAGCTTTACGGCCTCACTAGGCAAGTAAAAATCTGCGTGCAGTGTGTCAGCTTGACCTTGGCAGTGTGTCACTGCAACACGCAGGGCAGACGAGGTAGCTGTGCTGAGGAACAACAAATGGAGTTCCAGTGTTAGAGAACTGCAGGGAATGCTAAAAAAAGCGATGATCTGTTTCACCACCCCAAGGTGTATAGAGCTCACGGCCTTGCAAACACGAGTCACGAGGGCATCTTGAGACATTTTGTGACCTCAAGCACCACTTTCTGAGAGTACATGACCTCACTGGGACGAAATCCTGACCCTGTTCCTTTCACAGACTTCTCGTTCTCTGCTCAGCTTTATGGGAATGTTGAAGACAAAGCGTGTATGTGAGGGGGATTTAGTCTCTGCTGTGTGAGACTTCTTGGCTCTCCCTGCAGACTAAGTTTATAAAAAGTTATCACTTCTAGGTTCCTGCTGTCTACAGCTTCCACCAGAGACTGTGACAAACCTAAGTGCTTAAAAATCTACTTCTGACATCCCAGCCCTCCTGTAAAACAAATTCCTCCCTTACAATGAGACAGGACTGAACACCACAAGGTTCTTCAGCTTAACACAGGATCAAGGTGTGGGTTTTCCTTCCGTGCATCACCAACACGGCATAAGTAAGCTCATTCTACAAGACCTGGCAACTAAGGCTCATCCAATCTTTTTTTTACGAAGAACTTTTGGGGTTTCAGCTTTTGATATGGTTGTTCTACCTGAGAGGCAGAGGGTTTGGTTGTGTTGTTGATTTCTCACTATAGATGAAAACTGCCTGATAAAACACCCGGTGAAGGCAGAGTCCTTAAAACTGGGGAAATAAAAAGGGAAATTGGCAACCTGAAAATGAGGAAATGATTGACCCAGGCTACTCACCGCAGAAAAATGCCGCCAGTCCAAAGACCATCAAACACAGTTTGGTCCCTCTGCTGAAGACAAATGAGTCTCAAACAACAAGAATTCCCTTTTGAATGGCAGATGGAATGTACTTGCCTAACAGGAGTAACTTCAAAGCAGGCACAACACAGGCAACACAGACCAGGTCATTTCGCACAAGATTTAAGTTTTTACGTTTTGATACCATGCAGAAGGTGGCTCCAGCTTGGAGGGGTTGGTAATACTCAGGCCATTCCTGCTCCAGATTATTGCCCAGCGAGCTGTACTGTGGTTCTGATTCCTGTAACACTCCTTCCTTCATGCTTTTCTCATCATATAGCAACGTATTCTTTTGCATTTGCTTGAGGTATAAGTGAACAACAGCTGCAAGTAAATCACTCCTTCTCCATACTGAAGAGTTTAGAAAGAAGATACTGAATTAACTTTTGCTTTGGATAAAAGGTTGTCATTCTCCAGAAAAAGAGACTACAGTTGCATGGTGTAAACACAAATTATACTTGAAACAAGTTTGGTATGAGAAACCTAGGAGAGGACCTTCTCAGTAAGTGGGCTTCTGGGGGTCCATGTAAGCAGGGTTGTAAGGGGGCTGGCTGACTGGGTAAGGGGCTCCAGCACCAGCTGCAAAAGCAAAACACAAGAGAAAAAACAGATCTGTCACACACACAGCCTCCATTCCCAAACAGCAGCATCTGTTATGAGGGCACTGCTAAGAGATCTAGCTTCTCTAACACCAAAATTGCATTTTGGAACAAAACACAAAGCATCTGCATTTCAAACAAGAGGATCACAAAAACTTTGCTCTAGTGTTTGGGGTTGTTCTGGGCTTTTTTGATGCTGAGGTGGGCAAGTGTATTATGGCAGCTTCCCGCAAGCAGTTAGCCTGCAGGGGAGAACAACCTCCCAAAAACCAAACCAAACCCCATCGGGAGCAGATTAGTCCAACAAAACAGCGGGTGGGAGTCAGGGGTGCACAAGCAGCAGGATATACCCAAAGGTATGCTGGGGGATGACAACAAACCACTAGGCAAAAGTAGAGGCCCAGAGAAAGCACCTTAGGAGTTAACTCCTGTGTTGTATTAGGCGCATGCATGCTTGCAGGATGTGACGTGATAGGCCCTCCCATATTCTGCTACGCCAGTAAGAAAAGGGGCATACACGAAGGGCAGGGGGATATAAGCACAGGCCACAACGTAATAAACGCCATTTGCTGTTCATCATATTGGTGTACACCTCAGTGAGTGGCCAAGCTACCGTCTCCCAGAGGAAAACGAACAGGCAATGTTACACTCAATGTAACACTCCTGTGGGGAAAATGCTTCGCTGGTGTCACACAGCTAACTGAAAACTTCGGAAAACCGGGAAAAGATATGAAGAAACACTCTGTGCAGCTTACCTGCCACTGTTTCATGGTAAGCTGGGGGTCCTGATGGCTGCATGGGGTATGGGGGTGGATACTGTGCAGGGTATGGTGCTACTGGCATTCCTGGTTGAGGCTGGATAACCACAGGCTGGTATCCTTGATATGGGGCTACTGGGTAGTTGGGTGGCACTCCCTGCTGCTGGGGATAGGGAGCATGAACCACGGTAGTAGACGTAGTGGTGGCCACAACAGCTAGAATCAAGAAAAAGGAACACAGTTAGTGCAGGTAGTCCTATCAGATCACCTGAGACAGCTAACAACAGTAATGTAAAGCCATTCTCTCTAACGATTGATTTCTCACTTCAAGGTCTGGGTGACTTCATTTTCCACAAAAGAGCCACTGGTACAGCAGCCAACTCAGCTCTTTGTTTCTCAACTCTCAACCACAAAAAGCAACTAATTTTCTTCTTTCTCCGGAAACCAGAAACCAACCTCTGCAGCCAAGCTGTTATCTATCATTTGGTGTGAGATTGGGAAGTCTCATTCTGGAGCAGCTTAAAACACTGAATTCTCAGGTTCAGGTCTTGTTTAGGTCCACAGCAGAGAGCTCAGGCCAGAAGACCATTTTCACCTTTCACAGGAACACAACGTCCTGCGGTGGGGATCAGGGGAGAACATCTTGTTCAAAGATGTGAAACAGAAGGTAAGTGTGCAGGTACTTACGCCTTGGCCGTCGACAGGCTTTGTACAAGCAGCAACACGAGCAGGTGAGGCACAGGATGATGGTGATGACAATCACCGCACAAACGGTAATTCCAATCGCAATGAAGGTTCCAAAACTGAAAAAAAAAAAATCAGAAGCTCTGGGAGAGTCTTCCACACCAACCTGTTCCTCTCTAACCCAGTCTAACCTTCTGCAGCACACACACCACTCTTTCTCCTGTTTGTTGGTACTCAGTGCATTTGGGTAAGGAACAACTGTGAGCTGTTCCAGGAGATAAGGCCTGCTGAGGTGGCGGAGGCCAAACAAGCGCTCCCAAGGAACACAGTCCCCTGTTCATGAAATGGGTCCAAAGAGTGTCTGTGGTCCCTCTCGTTTTACTGTAGCTCCACTCCTGTAAACAGTGCCTTCTGAAGGCACGTTTCATACAGCCTGGAGATCACAAATTTTGCAGCTTTTATGGCAATGAGAAGTATGTCATAGTACATCATGGGAAACCAACCCCCAAACCACTGAACCCCAGTGCAGAAAGGTTACGCCACCTTTAGCCTCCAGTGACTGTCACATAACAGATGCAGGCATAAAGCTGCAGTTTAGAAGTTCTGTTTCCTGCACAGGGAAAGAAAACCAACCCCGTAAAGCATTCAGTGCACAGTGATAATCCCTTTTCAGTGTAAATTCACTTATGTTGGGGGGAGTGTTGATCTGCTGGATGGGAGGAAGATGCTGCAGAATGACCTGGACAGGCTGGGTCAGTGGGCAGAGCCAACAGGATGAGGTTTAACAGGGCCATGTGCAGGGTCCTACACTTTGGCCACAATAACCCCCTGCAAGGCTACAGACTGGGGGATGAATGGCTGGAGAGCAACCTGGAAGAGAGAGACCTGGGACTCCTGGTTGATAACCAGTCAAATAGGATCCAGCAAGGTGCCCAGGTGGCCAACAGCATCCTGGCTTGTATCAGGAATAGTGTGGCCAGCAGAACTAGAGACATAATTCTCCTCCTGTACTGGACACTGGTGAGGCCTCCCCTCTAGTACTGGGGGCAGTTCTGGGCCTCTCACTTCAAGAAAGGGATTGAGGGGCTGGAGTGGTCCAGAGGAGCAATGAGGGTGGGGAAGGGACTGAAGGGAAAGGCTGATTAGAAGAGGCTGAGGCTGCTAGCTATGTTTAGCCTGGAGGAGACTCAGGGGGGACCTTCTCCCTCTCTCCAACTCCCTGAAGGGAGGTTGTAGTCAGGTGGGAGTCAGGCTCTTCTCCCAGGCAACTAGCACCAGGACAAGAAAGGGCAGAGCCTGAAGCTGCCAGGGGAGGGTTAGGTTGGATATTAGGAAGCCCTTCCTCATGGACAGAGTGATCAGATCCTGGACTGCACTGCCCAGCGCAGTGGTGGAGTCCCCATCCCTGGAGGTGTTGAAGGACAGCTTGGCTGTGGACCTCAGTGCTCTAGTGCAGCTGCTTTGGTGATGTTAGGTCCTGGGCTGGGCTGGATGAGCTCAGAGGGCTTTTCTATCCTCAGTCATCCTGGGGTTCTGTGATTCCCAACTTCCCTAGAAGCCAAAGTCTTCAGCATTTTTATTCCTTATAAAATGCATGATGCATCAGTTTTGGGGAACAACTATAGGAAGTTAGTTTTAATGAACAACAAACTAAAATAAGAAGAGAGATTGTTTCATACCCATCCAGTTTTTTTCCTTCTTTGTAGGGATTTTTTTCTTCTAAAGCAACTTATCCCCCAGCGAGCTGAACACTGACCTCAAGCACTGGCAAATAAACCAGGTTCAATTTGAGACATACTCAGCCACTGCCCCTTAACATTTACTTGTGGAAGTGAAAGTGGGAACTGCTGCAGCCTCCTGAATTCACAAAAGCCATCAAAAACACAGCCAGGTAAGCAGACAGTTGCAGCAGAGTATCACAGAATGTTCCTCTGCATGTGTTTGCATGCTGGCTGCATGTGAGAATTCATTTCTGACTGCTGAGGCACAAGCTGCTCCTGCCCAGGAGGCCAAACATACAGCACTGAAAACACCAGCTGAGATCTGCACATTAGGAATTAGATTAGAAATGAGTGACCTGTGAGTGAGCTGGTGAGTTACAGAGGGACCTTTCTGAGCTCACTGTTTACATGAATATAGACACTTGTGGGAGGAAAGAAGAGACAGAAGCATGCACGGAGGGTTCACACGTTGGACTTAACCATCTTGAATCTGAGACAAACCACAGACACCTCTAGAAACTGGATGAGAACAACTGCTAACTACTGCCATCCCTGGAGCGCCAACAGCTTCCTCCTTGAGCTTGTTCCACTCCTGTTTCAATGCTGAGAAAGCTCTGCCACTATGCAAGTGAACGTTTACAACAAGAAATTACACAAATATACAACTAGATAATATTTGTCCCCACACAACTACTGCCAGGCAAAGTTAGCAACAGTACAGGAAAATAATCTTCTAAGTTCTTCCTGAAATAAAAAAAAATAATTCTTTTTGCTGGTGTGAAGGAAGGAAATTCCTGTGGCAAAGAAAGAGAAAAGCTATGACCACTAGAAAGCTTCACTTCTGCAGACAATGACCCTCTTCAGCAAGGCTGGGCAGAATCAAATAAAACCTAAGAAAAGGAGAAAATAAGTGACCGTAATACTGAGCATAAATAAAGCAGCACAGCACAGGGGGCTCCCAGACAGTCCTTATCTTTGACAAGTAAATTTGGTTCTGATACAACAACAGAAAACAGCACAAGCCCATCTGCAGCCAAGCTGGCCACCAACAGATAAACACTGGACAGCTGGAAGAATGAAGTTTTGTGCTCATGGAAACACGTTGCTTATTGCCTACTTATCATCTTTCACAGAGGGACAAACCCTAGACAGTCCTTACCTTCACCAAGTTGTTAGAGACACCCCATCTTTTCACCAAATTACTGAAGCTGGAAAAGCCTTCTGAGCTCATCCAGCACAGCCCAGCCCAGGACCTAACATCACCACATCAGCCAGACCAGGGCCCTAAGCGCTAAAGCCAGGCTGTCTTCAACACCTCCAGGGATAGGGACTGCATCACTGCTCTGGGAAGTCCATTCCACAGAAGCCCCTTCTGTGACAAAGGGTTTCCTAACATCCAACCTAACCCTCCCCTGGCAGCTTCAGGCCCTGCCCTATTGTCCTGGGAGAAGAGCCCAACTACCACCAGACTACAATCTCCCTTTAGGGAGTTGTAGTGAGGGAAGAGGTCTCCTCTTCTCCAGGCTAAACAGCCCCAGCTCGTTTGGCCTCTCATCAGACCTTCCCTCCAGTCCCTTCCCCCAGCTTCGTTGCTGCTCTGGACCAACTCCAGCCCGTCAATATCTTTTTTGAAGTGAGGAGCCCAGAACCGCTCCCCCTCCTGCCCAGTACTCAATGGGAGGCCTTCCCAGTGCCCAATACAGGGGAAGAACTGCTGGACACACTATTCCTGATACAAGCCAGGATGCCACTGGCCTTCTGGGCCACCTGGGCACACTGCTGGCCAGCTGGCTGCCTACCTTTTCAGCTGATTATCAACCAGTACTCCCAGGTCCTTCTTTGCCAGGCCACTCTCCTTATTCTTTGCTAAAATGACATGACTCCAGCACGATGACCCTTCACATCATCTGAAGAGCTAGACAAAGGCACTAAATATTTAAAGTCCAGGTGTGTCAGTGCTGTGTCCGCGTGTACAAACTGTCATTCAGCCCTGCCCGCTGAACCATGTGTTATTACCTGAGACCACAACTATGAGCCTTTGGAAACGGCTCAGTGAGCAGAACAGCCAGGAGTTAGTTCTTCCCATGGATTTCCGAGGAGTGCCCACAACTGGGTTACTGTGACACTGTGATCATCTACTTTATAGCAGAAACATCACTTCCCTCCTGCAGACTCACGTCTCCCAGGAGCAGAAGGTGGTGTGACACTTGGCGAGAACAAACCAGAATGTGGCATCAGCTATCTCCTCACTGCCACTTCGACAGCAGAGCTCTTCAAAAATATTTTAGTGCTAACAATTTACACTATGAATCCAAGAAGCGATACTCTTCTTGCATAACAGAACCATCAGGCACTACCATGCTGCAATAACATCTGTCCTTCACCTGCCCAAAGAGTGGGACCTTCAGCACGACTTCCTGAATGTTCAGTAATATCCTGCTAGGGAAAAAGATGCAGGAGAACTACCAGTAACAGGAGTGAGGCCAGAAGGATGCTTGGTGTACCTCACTCAGTGAACTGTTTAAGCCTCAGGAGAGAATCACAGA
Source organism: Upupa epops (assembly GCA_013397515.1). Classification (NCBI taxonomy): domain Eukaryota; kingdom Metazoa; phylum Chordata; class Aves; order Bucerotiformes; family Upupidae; genus Upupa; species Upupa epops. The sequence goes on along the minus strand of VZRI01001601.1, from coordinate 44,348 downwards.
ATGAGGCTGGAAAAGCCCTCTGAGCTCACCCAGCCCAGCCTATGACCTAACATCATCACAGCAGCCAGACCAGGGCACTAGGGGCCACAGCCAGGCTGTCCTTCAACACCTCCAGGGATGGGGACTCCAGCACTGTCCTGGGCAGTCTATTCCAGGCTCTGATTACCCTTTCTGTGAGGAGGGGCTTCCTAACATCCAACCTAACCCTCCCCTGGCAGCTTCAGGTCCTGCTCTCTTGTCCTAGTGCTGGTTGCCCAGGAGAAGAGCCATGGAGAAGATATTCCAGATGTGGCACTCTGTTGCAGAGTACAAACTCCAAAAAGCTTGTACTCCCATCTTAAACAAAACCATTGCCTTTGGAAATTGCTTTCACTTGATGAATCTGTCTAAGACAACTAATAGTTCTCATTAAATGACAATTTAATTCCCAACTGTGAGCATTAAACAAAGAAAAAGAATGGACATGAGGGAAGGACTTTACTTCACTGTTCAGTGGGAGCAATAATAAACAAGAAAGAAGAGGAAAAAAACCCAATAAAATCCAAACTGAAACCTACACTCGACCTTTTATGGTCTGCATTCTGCAAACACAGGCTGCAGTGCAGAAGCACGGGCCCTGCTGGCGTCACCGTCAGAACACAGGTTTCCAGGCTCTCATGCCACATATACCATAGTGTCTAAATAAAGCACTCACTGTTTGAAACAGCTTGAGCTCACTCACTGCCACTTCCTGCTGCTTTCTCTTTGTTGAAAAGCCAACCTTTGCCAGTAACTTAATAGAAAACAAAAATCAAACCTAATGAACTGCTACTTCTCAAAGAATCCACAGGAAAGTACGCATGAAGAGATGACTCCCTGCCCTTCCCTTTCAACCCCTCTCTCCTGTAACTTCCCCCACCTGTGCCCCAATCTCTGTGTTCATCATCACTGTAGCTGTAGTGACTCCCCCTGCCATTAGAGACATTCACCTTCTAGATACTTATCCATCAACATAAAGGGAGTTGTGTTATTAGTGTTTGTTCGATCCCTCTGGGACTGAGTAAGAAATGATCTGCTTAAAGGTAGGGAGGCTCTACAGAAGGACCTGGACAGGCCTTCAACAAGGCCAAATGTCTGATCCTGCACCTGGGTCACAACCACCCCCAGCAGCTATGGGATTGGGGTGTAGTAGATGGAGACTGCCCACCAGAGAGGAACCTGGGGGCGTTGACTGACAGCAGCTCAACATGAGTCAGCAGCATGCGGGGGGCCCAAGAAGGCTGACTGCATCTTAGCCAGCATCAGCAGTAGTGTGGCCAGCAGGAGTAGGAAAGTTATGGTGCTCTTGTACTAGGTACTGGTGAGGCCTCACTTTGAGTACTGGGGTCAGTTGTGGGTCCCTCACTATCAGAAAGGCATTGAGAAGCTGGAATGTATCCACAGCAATTATCAAGCTTGTGAGAGGTCTAGAGAACAAGTTGTATGAGGAGAGGCTGAGGGAGGAGGCCACGTTTAGTTTGGAGAAGAGACCTCACTGCTCTCTACAACTACTTGAAAGGAGGCTGTAAAGAGGTGGGTGTTGGCCTCTTCTCCCAAGGAACCAGAGGAAATGGTCTGAAGTTGTATCAAGGGAGGTTTAGATTGGATATTAGGAAGAAGTTCTTTACTGACAGAGTGGTCAGACACTAGAACAGGCTGCCCAGGGATCAAGCTGAGTCACTGTCCCTGGAGGTGCTTAAGAAATGAGCAGCCATGGTGCTTCAGGAGCTGTTCTGGTAGCAGAGATTACAGGGAGTTTGGTTTGTTTTATCTGGTTGAGTGTGCTTGGTACTGGTGTCTGATCAGGGTTTGGGGTTTGTTGTTGCTGTGTGTATGGTCAGACTTGATGAGCTGGGAGGTCCTTTCCAACAGTGAATATTCTGGGATTTGTTGGGATGGACACATGAACGCGGGGGAACCAAACCCAAGACCTAATCAGGACTATTTGTAGAAGTTAGTTCTCAGCTTGTTGACTGTAAAAGCAATCAAGTTGGGGAAAAAAAAAAGTAAAACGATTTGGATGTATTTCAGGCCTTTAAAAAAGGCCAAGTTCCAACCTTAGCAATGTGTTTTTAAACCTCCTTAATGGTCTGAACCACTGAAGTTGGCAACCCTTTGTAAACCCCGCTGTAAACAAAGTTTCTACTTATCTGTGCTTCCATGCCAAGGGAACACGCTGACATTTTTTTACACTAAAACAGGAAAAACACCCGACAGAACAAGCAGAGCAGCTACTTCTGAAAAAAAAAACAACCCAAAACCCAACCCACAACAAAAAAACAAACCAAAAAAATCAGTCTGAGCTGCCTATTTCACTTTTAGAAACAGGCACTTACTGAGTTCAGCTGTAATGCTGGGTGGTCTGGAAAGACTTTAGAAGGTCCTCTAGGCCATTCCTGAAATTCTCCCTGAAGACTGGAACATACACCACTCCTCTTTGCTGACTGGCTGCCAGAGCTTGCTTCTGCCATGCAACCCAGGGGCCATCTCCCCAAAACAAGATCTCTCTGCCACCCAGAAGCATCTTAAAGAAAGGCCCGGTGATTGCTGAGGCGGGTACTAGGCAGACAAAAAAACAAATGGAACAACATGGTTACAAGAGAGATGAAATCTTCATGGTTTCATCAGGGTGGCAGGTTTGAGCAACTGCTAAAGAGCCCCCTAAAACAATCCCAGGTGACCTCTGCTCACCTGCAGCCCAAACTACCCTGAGCTGTGTCCCTCAGGATTTGCAACCCAGCGCAAACCCAGTGCCAACCAATCTCTCTCCAGCAGGAGAGCCAATGCTAAAGCAATGACAGGAATGTCATGGGAAGCCAAGAAGCCCTGCAACTGTAAAAGTGACAACAAAAAGGGAAAGCAAGATCTTTTGGAGGAAAAGTTGGCTAAGTATGTACTACACACAGACTCACTGGGGCCTGCTTCTACTCGATAAATAGGAAGCTGCTGTGGGTTACCTGAAGCCCTGTGCAATAAGCTTTAATTTCACACACAAAGCCTATTGGAAATGAAGCTAATTGCTACCTTTTTAAAAGACACTAACCTCTGCGTTTTTCCTACGTAACACAGCAGCTTTAGCACAAGTTCCTAAACAGCCTATATGAGAAAGGGACAGGGAGGGAACTTCCTGTAGGCTGTGGTTTCACCCAGACATCCGACACCCAGGTCCAGCAGGTTATTATGGAAGATGTACGCAAGCATCTCTTCATAAACAGTGTGCTGGTACTAAATATGTCTAGTCAACACAAATCCTTTTGCAGTGCATATTAAAAATACAACTCTCCAGGGAAGCTTCCCTGGAAGCCCACTGTTAGCCACTCTGTAGGCAACTGCTGTAGGTACACCGCACATTAAAATACACCCACAACAAGGGGAAGAGACAGAGTTCCATCCAGAGGGACTGGAGTCTTTCATCTGCAAGAATGAATGCTGCTCTTCATGCAAGTCACAAGACAATATCAGAGAAGTCCCCTGGATCGTCTGCATAAAAACTGTTCTTAACACAACTTAAAGCACCTGCTTTGCTTCTCCAGGCCATGCAAAATGTGAAGTGCTGCTTTAGCACTTCAAGTCGCTTACAGGAACAGATATTTAAGGTAAACAAAGAGAGGCAGTACTTCCTCTGCCATTAGGAACAACAATACAGGATGTTATGCTCCTTGCCCACCCTAATTAAAACGTGGGTTGCCAACATAAAAGCAATGAGAGAGGTTTTTCAGAAACATTAACTGCATCGACAGAACAAGTTTAGCTGAAATAAACTGAGTACCACCGGAGATTTCCCCCTGTAAACGGCAATGACAATAGTGCCTTTGTTACAGCCAGTGCCATACTCACCCCACACAGCAGATTTATGCAAACTAACCTGGCTAAAGAGTTAAAATCTTTAAAATCTCTTCTTAAAGATTTTTTTACTGGCAAATTGCAACCAGGAACTGCAATCAAAGGACAGAGGTCACATCTGGCTGACCACTACTTCTTCTGAGAGTGTTCACATTACAGAAACCTGCAGAAAAAGTCACATTATTGACCAGTTACTTCCACAAGCTAAGAAAGAAAGGAGTTTAAGTTTTATCTCTCAGTGCAGAGAGAGATCCTGCCAGTAAACAGAGGGGAAAATCACAATAAAAAAAGAGGAAAAAGCACTTTGGAATCAACGTGCTCAAATTTTCATACTACTAAAATTTCATCCTACTAAATAACAATTGTGTTTTAACTGAGTCTTCAAGGAAGAAGTCTCTGAGTCTTGGGCTCAGAGGTAACCCTTCTCTGAGGGTTACCTGCCTATGGCTGCTCTGACAGATTCTCTCCAGAGTTAATCTGTGCTTTGAAACTGATGGTTTCCAATAAACACAGTGACACCCAGCAGATGCACAGCAAAGCCCTTTGAGAGGGTACACTCTATCCTAGGGAATACAGTCAGTCAATGAAGCAGACACTCACTGAAAAATTAACACTTCAACACAATCCAAGTGATTCACCTGTGTCTTTGCACATTTAGGTGAGATTCTCTTGTTTTTCTGCCACGAAACAGCCTTCCTCCAGTTACCAGAACCTGCCAAGCCAACCCAACCCAGCACGGCTGCTCCTTGAGCCAGGACTGTTTCTCATTGTCTTCTTTCCATACTGGTTTCAGAATCAATGGTCTTGCAGGAACACTAAGCCCTAGTGCCAGAAGGAGGCAGATAAGAAATCATTAATGACACTTCACAAGTGCTTTGTCAGCTTTAAGTAGCTTCTTCACCCAGAGCACAGGGTGCCCTGAACCAAATGTTCCAGTAATGCAAATCACACCCCCATGCAAGCTGCTCTCTACTTGAGTTTTTGACACCAGACAATTCTGTATAGAATCCGATTTTTATTTTTTTTACAAAATGGTTTCAAATGCAAATCTCAATTTTTTTTTCTAGTCAAGCAGCTTAGGCGCCTGAGACTGGCCTCCCAGAATGAGTCCTCTATGCAGCCTAACTCAGTTATTACAGAAAATATTTATTCCAGTACTGGAAAAGAAATCCTCTGCTCATTAAACAAAGACTGCTTACATCTCTACATTTCTGATGAATTACCTTTGAAATTCTCTCACTGGCAACCTGTTACAGATGCTGGAACATCCACAGATGCCACAAACTGAAGTCACTGATCATGCTGGGGAAGAGGAAGGATGGGGTCTACTGCAATCTCACAGTATTTTTTTACCTCATATGCTGAAAACCATCTAAACTGAGAGACAGCAGCTGAGGACCATCCCATCCCCAACTACATTACTTTCTTCTGTAGCTGACACAGATGTTCTGAATTGTTCCACCTCCTTAAACTCTCCAATACTCCACAATTAGCTGAATCATGCATGTGAGTCACTGCATTTCCTTTTCCTGTAAGGGTCATCACTGGAAAACTGGTTTAACAACCACACTGCCAGTTCGGTACTCCAGTGGATCTGTGCTCTGTTTTTCCCAGTTCCTTAGAGCAATAATACCACATACTGCAGGATGACAGGAGGGAAAACCCCCTAAAGTAATCTTCCTACTCACAAGCCATCTTTGAAACCAGAGTACAGCAGGGGAAAATACAGTAATCCAATTAAAAGAGGCGAAAAGAAGAAAAACTTTCCAGTGGTAAATCCTTGCCACAGTGCAGCAGGAATTCGAGAAACCAAACGTGGTCACCTCAGAAAAAACTGCAAAGGTGGCAAATTCAACGAGTTCAGTAATAGGGAACCAAGGCCTGAATCCACTAACTTTTGTCTCCAGATGTTGTATCCTGGAAAGCTGAATGCTCTCAAGTGCTTGGAAGTAGATGAAGACACTCCAGTAGAATGTAATGTATTGTATTTGAAACTTCCAAAAGCAGATTATAGGGCATGAACTTCTTAGAGAGTGAACTGCAAAGAGCCTTGTACTCCTGCCTCAACAGCACCTGGTTGTCAATACTAAATACTGACAGATAACAACATTACAGGGTATCATTAAAAAAAATAAATCTACTTGAACTGCTGCAGGAGACCTCAGAATGAACACAGGGATAAAGTCAAATCCAAAGCACAAACTAAAAGCTCCTCAGTTAGATGAGACAAGAACAACACTGCCCCACAGAAATAAGAGCATAACTGTGGCTGGTTTTCCAAGGAGTGACAAAAGACCCTTCACTGCACTCAGACCAGCAGTTTGTGACCAACCGGCAGAGGTGAAACTCTACTGAGAAAGCCAAGATTTATGAGCAATGTGCCAGAGCAGTAATCTGATCTTGGAATAAGCCTGGGGCAAGAATGAGGAACCTCTGAGCCTTCATGCCAGGAAACTGTCACCTCCTCTTTGTCAAGGGCAGTGTCCAAGGTGGTGTTTGCAACAGTATTTGAAAAGAGCAGGGCAGGAAAGGAAGTGGCTCTTCAGTACCTCTCCTCCTGTAATAAATCTTCAAAATCGTCACTTTGCTGGAGATAGAAAGAAATACTCAGCTAGTATCAACCTTCCTCTTCACTGTGAAGCACTAAATGCCAACTGTTATCAAGAAAAAAAGTAAAATCAGTGTTTTTAATGTAAAATAGAGCATGGAGAGCGAGGGTGGAGCATACCCTGCAGGCAGGAACCAGGCTCAGCTCTTCCTGAAGAAATACAGCTTACTGCTTTTAAAAAAATCCCACACTAGAGCCCCAAAACGCCAGCACACACAAAAACCTGGACAGAGCCTGAAATGAAAGAGAAACCCGGCTGGCAGCAGGCATATCAAGTCTGACTCACTTTCATTCAGATGTTGAAACACCCTAAATTAGACACCCAAAGCCATTAGTCACTTTGGCAAGTCCTGGGATACAGCTTTCTTCTGTTGTCACTGCCTTTCAAGGATGATACTTCTGGGAATAGTCACCACCTAGCCACCAAAACTGCCTGGCCACATGTTAAGTCTGGGCTCCTGCACAACACATTCAGTTTTCAACGCTGAAAGGAGAAAGAGAAATGGACCCATTTCCTCAGGATGAGACATTGAAGATTCTCTTTCTAGTTTAAAAACCAAAGAGAATTAAAGCAACTTAACTGATGCTTCCTTAAAAGCAGGCCCCAGTTACCACTCCTGACGCAACTGCTCAGGGTTTTTTCAGTTTGTTTTTTCTCCATTCTTTTGCTTTCTGTGCTTTTTAAGAATTAAGCTTGCTAGCACAGAAAAAAAAGGGGGAGTTATACCTGTGTCTCTCCACCGGATTCAGCATCTCTGCAGCCAGAGATGCAGCCGGTATTTTTTCCTGTCTTTCACAGAATCACAGACCAGTGGAGTAGAAGGGACCTGTGGGGATCATCTAGAGAGCAGGCTGACCTGGCTCAGGTTACACAGGATCTTGTCCAGGCAAGTTCTGAATGTCTCCAGGAGAGACTTCACAACCTCCCTGGGGCATCCTGTAAGAAAAGAAAACGGACTAAAAACACAGGAGGAGCGAAGGCGGCCACAGGCGGTGCTGGAACCATTTGCAGCCACGCCAGGCAGCTCCCTCAGCCGAGCCGAGGGCAAGGAGCATCCTTCCTCCAAGGCGTTTTTTACATCAACTCTTACGTGGCGAGAACTTCTTGGATCAACACAGACCAAGGATCCGGGATGTGCCCCTAGATTCGAACTCCCCCGCTCGCCCCCGTCTTACCCCATACTCGCCACCGTCGCTGCAGCCACTCGCCCGGCGCCTGGACCCGCCTCCTCCTACGTCATGCTGCTGGTTCCTCCCCCTTAAGGGCGAGTGCTTGGTGCTGTTAACTGGCACAGCTCTGAATAAACAGCGTTTTAAAAGCTGGGACTTGGGCTTACCTGGGGACAGGGTCAGAGTAATCGTCAGGATCCGAGAAAAGCTCCATGTAACTGCTGCTGCTGCTGGAGTCCCAGGTGCTGCAGTAAGAGAGTTCAAGGCAAACATAGGATTTCTGGCTTATTCAGATACTGTCCCAAAAACTTATGAAAGGTAATGTACACTAAAAAAAGAATATGACAGAATGAATCTCTTTCTATCTGAAATACAACAGGGTTAAGACATCTGAAACTGTTCAAGAAAACACATTCCAGTTCATGCATTAACCTACCCACCTTGTCATTCCCACAGCCACTCTAGCACAGACCCATGAGAGACTCACAACAGCCCCTTTGCACCCTTGTAACCATTAAACTGTGTGGCCTTGTCACCCCACACAATTTGAACTCATTGCCTGCGTTCAGTTTGCCTTGTACCTTCTATCCAGTAGATGAGAGGTGCACTGGAGCGGTGGCTGTTTGTCAAACTTCAAGAAGATGTTGGAGCAACAGTATCGATAGAGGCAATCCCCACAACAGAAGCTAGGGCAGGATTTCACAGGTTGCAGTTCACTGTGATGATTGGTATATGCCTGGTAGTCCTCACCCAGGGCTGAAATGAGAAAGGTTAGACCCCAATAGTTAGTAACTGCAGAAATCATGACCTAAAAAGTCTCTCACACATGAGAAGCTCCTTACAGTCAACATTTACACACAACTCAAACATTTTGGTGAGGTCTCACAAACCAGTAATTCCCTTTATAGTACAGCAATGGCAAATTCCAACTCCTCTTACAGAGCATCTCATCTTCCACACTGCTCAGACACACACACACACACAGAGGGGCATACTGCAGGCACACACCCTTATGAAATGCTCTGCCTGGTGATCTTTCGTTGCTGCATCTCCTGGTAGCTACCACAGCACTGTGAAGACTCAGGGAGCAAGTTGGACATGACAAGAATCTCACACAAGCCCTGAGATGAGTCAAAAGGAAAGGTCACATTTTCCTGGACACTTGACTCAGTGTGAAAGATGTAACACAGCTACATTCACCACAGATTTGGACTTGCCATGCCACTCAGCCGTTTCTACCTGTTGCTTTGCTTACTTAATAGAAAATCCTAATCCTGTTAATCCATGGTGTAAAACAATCTTCTGGGACTAAAATCAGTTAAATGGTGTCATCCCATTGCAACTGGTGCTGCTGCAGTGGTAAGGAAATGGAGACGTCCACTTACTAGTAAAGATTTCTCAGAGAACACCCTGTGCTTTTCAGCACTGCACTGGGCTGAAATTAAGCATTCCTTAACTCACTGGCTGTTCTCTTGCTCTATCTTTGAAAGCCTGAATGACTCCAACCTAAGAAGATCACATTAAAAACTTCCAACTGCCACATAAAACCACTTCTCAGAGCTTAAGCACAGAGCATTTCCTAAGAAGAACCTTGAGCAAGAGCATCATCACAGTTTTCAGTGACAGATGCTGCCATCAGCTTTCTATTCCACATTTTCCTTCTCATCACAAATCCCACTAACAAGGGCTCCCCTGACAGTTTGCTCCTAAAGCAATTCCCTCTGAGAAGCTCCGGTTACTTCAGGTGTAACTGTGCAGAGAAACCAAATGAGAAGAGGCAAAGACAACAATTGGGTTCCCTCAGGACACAAGTGAGAGGTATCTCCTCAAGACACAGACTTTAAAAATTCAGCCTTGATTGTCCAGCATCAAGAGACACCCAGATACGTCAGCCAATGTTAAAAAGCACAAACACATTCAAGAGATTAAAATGGAGGTTTATTAAACACAAGAAAAAAGGAATTTCTGTTGTACCAACAGCACAATACTGCCACTAAAATGTGGATGCCTGGTTCATCACATTTTTCCTCTGAAGACACACAGTAACACTCTCCTCCCTGTATCACCACAGGAAATGGCAGAAGGCTACACAGATTCCAAAAGACCTTACGAAATCACATAACACAGCAGCCAGTAAAAGCACTTCCTCTATCTTGTGGCAGCACAATAGAAGTTCCAACAGAAGACACAGGTCTAGGCTGGTTCTCTAACAAGGGCCAAGGACACCAAAAGACAAGAACCTGGCTCCACTACTTTGTTCCTCTCTTTTCCCACCACCTGTGGCCCCTGTAAAGCTCCTCCTCAACTGATTCAATGCACCAGCTTATAAATGAGGGCGTGCAGCACTTGCTTTGCCCTTTTGGCTGTCTGCAGTTTTGATTTGAGTCACCTCAGAAGAGCTCCGGTGCCTACCTAGCCCACCACAACACAAGCGTTAAGGCTGAGGGAGACAGGAATGACCTCTGGGGTTCATCTCATCCTACAAAACAGCAGCCTAACAATTTCACAACGAGTACTGCAAAAACCTGTAACAAATCAACCAAGTTCTGCCTCAAGAGCTGAGCTGTTGAACTATACCAAGAGGAAAACTCCCTCAAACTTCCAAGGCCAGTTTGCATACATTTGATTCCAGCTACTGTTGCATCAGTGTTGCTGTGAGCTCCATCAGAGAACCCTGTTTCTGTTGCTTATCTTTAAAGCACTCAGACACCTTAGACCACATCAACCATTTAGCTCAGCCCTCGGCCAAACTGTGATCCTTTACTATACTATACAGGTTAGATAAATTAATAAATGTCCTCTCGTGTCTCGACCAAAGACTCCCTTCCCCACACGAGTCTCTGCAGGATCTGACCCGCTGCATAACGCAACGCCACTGCTGCCCTTCTCCTTTCCCGAGGCAGGCAGGCTCTTTGCCCACACCCGCTTTTCCTCATCGCACGGCAAAGTCAGGCCAGGCCATCGCGCTCCCTCCTCTCGGCACAACGAGAAGACAGTCACACGCGGAGTCGACAAAGCCAGTGGCCCTGCTGGCAGAGCCACGTACAACCGCGGGGTCCGTGCAGGCACTGCTCCTCCGGCAGCAGCAGCACTTGACACCGCAGGCTTTATCCCGCCCTAAAAGTCTAAGAATTCACCCTGGAGCTGGGGGATGAGTAAAAGTTCTTAACGGGGTGCAGGTGGTTCCCGGTTAGGAAGAGGTCTCTCCCCGGAACCGAGGAGGACTCAGCATAGCCCCCCACGGCCGCAGCGGAGACGCCTAGCCAGCGCTCCTCAGAGCGCCTCGGTAGGGCCCCGTACTCACCGAGCACCGGCAGCAGCCAGAGCACACTCAGCGCTTCCCGTGCCGCTGCTATCTGCCGCCGCGGACTTGGCCGGGCGGGGCCGCCGGAGGGGCCGGGCGGGCGAGGAAAGAAAGAGGGGAGGGCAGAGGAGGGCTAGTCCCTGTTCTCTGTCCTCCAGGCCCTTCTGCCGGGAGCACCGCCCAGCACACTCAGTAGAGATGGATCAGGAAGCAAGCAGTATCTGCGTCCTCTGCACGGGCCCAGCGGGTGACGGCGTGTCCTACGCACCAGGGCGTGCCCGGCGTGCCTGGTCCCACCGGGGCTGCACCCAGGTAGGAGCAGTCCCCTCTCTCCTGGAGCTCAGCAGCACCTGGGCCTCACTCCTGTTCCTTGTGTTTCTCCTGCAGGGGCTGGCTTTGCATGCGGGCATTAACAAATTGAAGTGCCCGCTCTGCAGAGAAAGCGATGAATTTATTACTGAAATGTTCTCCCTGGAAATCCAAATCCCGCTCAGGTTGGTGTCCTACCGTTCAAAAAACAGGAGGGTGCAAGGGCTGTGCCACACCAGCTCCTGCCCCTGCAGTCCTGGCCCTTCGCTGTGCCCTAAGTCTGGGCAGCAGCTTCGTGGGGCAACTGGAAACAGGACAGGTGGGAAGAGCTGGGACTCCCAGCAGTGGCCTTATGCTGAGGCTACAGGGGCTCACTGATGGTCCTTTTTCCTCCAGACCGCCTCTACAGGACAACAGCCAGGACTATTACAGAGGTACAGCCAGGCCCTGTCCTTCTTGCTGAGCTCCATGAGAACCGGGACAAAGTGAGTTTTCTGCAAAACTATACAGTTAAATGTCACCCTTGTGTTTTTTTGGGGACATGAAGGTGTCACTTCTGTGTTTGTTTGCACATGAAGGCATCACCTGTGGGTTTGGGACATGAAGGTGTCTGTCAGTTGTCCTTCTGCAGCAGCCCCACAGCGCTGCCCGTTCCGCAGGGCAGTCCCTGTTCCCCAACGCGGTTGCTGCTGCACCGGCTGAAGGCTTCCTTGATGGTTTTTGTAGAACAAGCCAAGAAGGCCTCTTGAACAGACACCGCAAAGCCCTGGTGAGGAAATTCCTCCACAGTGCTCAGGAAAGTCACAGCAGCACCTGCTACCGAGGGCTTGTGGCCTGTTCTTGACCCTTCCGAGCAAAACTCCCACCGGTGATCTGCAGGAGGTCACCGAGAGGCCCTGGCAATGTTAAGCTTTGGGAAGGATTTCCCTCCTCCTCTTGGACACCAGCAAGTCCCCTTGTGCTGCAGGAAGGAGCAAAGCTCTGGCTGCAGAGCCACTGCTGAACGGCTCTGTGCAAGCTGACGCAGAGCTCAACGGCTGAATCCGAGGCCTCTGCTGAGCTGCACTCCAAGGAAAGCCCCATGGGGTGACTGCAAAACCTGGAACGACCCACTGCTCTTACAGGCAAACCACAGGTGCTCTCGTGGTTCGTGTGGCCATCAAGAGCCTTGCTGAAGGGCCTTGTGTTGGAGAAGGCCTTCTGAGGGATTCAGCTCTTCTCTCTTGGTCTAGCTGGAGTCCTGGAGCTCACAGTCTTGCCCAGGTGTCAGTAGCTGGGGCTGCTTATCCTGGGGAAGACAAGGCCTGATCAATATATTAAGGGCTGGGGCTCAGGACCATAGAGCCAGGCTCATGTCAGTGGTGCTCAACAACTGGACAAGGAGAATTTGGCACAAGCCAGAGCATGAGAAGTTCCATCTGAACATAAGAGGTGTCCAGAGGTCCCTTCCAACCCTTCTGTCATTCTGTGATCATCAAAGTCCAACTGTTAAGGCAGCACTGCCAAGTCCACCACTACATCAATTCCATGAGCACCACCTCTACTCAGCCTTTTAATACCTCCAGGACTGGTGACTCAACCGCTTCTATGGGCAGCCTGTTCCAGTGCTGGACAGACCTCGACCCATTGATCCAGCCTGGGTAGGTCTCTCTCTGGAGCCTTGGTACCCTCAAAATGATCCATGCTTCCACTCACCAAGTCTGATGTTGCCACACATGCACTCACAGCTTCTACCCCACAGAAGGGCTCACAAAGGCTCTAAAAACCAGTTCATTGCCTCGGAAAAGGCCATTTCTGTGGTCTTACTGTTGGTGACAGAGGGCAAGGGTGTCCTTGCCACTGACTGGGTCCGTCCCGATACTGTGTGATGTGCATGGGGGCATGGTCTCTAGAAGAGCTGGACTCAGCCTGCGTCACTGTGACCTGGCAAGGTGAGCAGAGAGCAGAGGAGGGCCAGTGCTAGTGCAGGGCTGAGGGCCCCATACCTTGGGGCTCTGGGCCCAGGCTGCAAGTCCACCCGTGTCCTGCTTCTCCTTCAGGGTCAGCAGAGGAGCATCTGGAGAAAACACGCCAGCACCAACTGCGGCAGGGACTCTCTGATCGCTCAGCGCTGATTAGTGCCTTGCTGACAGAGGGAACGAGAAGGCTCCTGACTGACGTAATGGAGTGCAGTGAGAGCAAAGTTTCCTTCCTGCAGCGTGGCAGAGGGTCTGTTGGGGCACTCAGCATGGGACTGAGAGTAGTGGATGGCAGTGGGAGGCTGGGCACTGGGCTCCTTCTGGGACACCTTTGCCTGCCATGCCTCTTCTGCTCCAAGGCCTCCAGGGTAACTGGCCCTAGGAGCACTTTCTGTGGCCCCACAGTGTATGTTCTTTCCCAGTGCCGTGTGCTCTCTGCCCTCCAGTTTGTAAATTCTGTGGCCGATCTGAGGAAAACCTAGAACTGTACGGCATCAAAGTGGAGCTCTGTGCCCATTTATTTTGCCTGGTGAATTCATTAGCAGCTCCTTCCCTCTTCCCCACAGGCAGCCCCTGCCATGCTCTCCTCACCATCTCCTGGTCTCCTCTTTCCTGCAGTTTTTGCCAGTGGACTTTCTTCCATCTCCCCTGGGTCATGCAGGGTGGCTGTGTCACCCAATACCTTCCCCCATACAGGTACCTCCTCTCACATCCTCATTGCCTCCTTATCCCTCTTCTCTTCCCACCAGTTCCTTCTGCTGCGAGCACTACCCGGAGCAGGAAGTGGAGGTGATCCCAGAAGCCAACACCACCTGCCTCATCTGCATGGACCAGGTGAAAGATAAAAGATCCCACAGCACCATGGTGTGCCCAGTGTGCCAACATGCCTGGTTCCACCGGGGCTGCACCCAGGTAGGAGCAGTCCCCTCTCTCCTGGAGCTCAGCAGCACCTGGGCCTCACTCCTGTTCCTTCTGTGTTTCTCCTGCAGGGACTGGCTCTACATGCGGGCATTACCAGTTTCCAGTGCCCACTCTGTAGAGACAAGCAACAGTTTGTAGTGGAAATGTTGATACTGGGGATCCAAATCATGCTTAGGTTGGTGTCCTACAGCTCACAAGACAGGAGGGTGCAAGGGCTGTGCCACACCAGCTCCTGCCCCTGCAGTCCTGGCCCTTCGCTGTGCCCTGAGTCTGGGCCACAGCTTCATGGGTCAGCTGGAATTAGGGCAGGATGGGAAGAGCTGGGACCCCCCAGCAGTGGCCTTATGCTGGGGCTGCAGGGGCTCACTGGTGGTCCCTTTTCCCCCAGAGGGCCATTGCGGGAGAACAGCCAAGACTTCCCCTATTGCAGAGGCACAGCCGCTGTGATGCCAGTGAGTGCCTCTGCTCATGAGGCAGGGAGATGAGGATGAAGAGGGGTAAGTCTGCAGAGCTGTACCATGGGGCTCTGCACAGGATTGTTGCCTCTTCAGCGCTCAAAGTGCAGCCACTAAGAGCAAGAGCTCTGCCAGACAGTCCTGTGCTGCCCTCACTTTTTCCTCGCAGCCTTGAACCCCTTTGCTTCGCCAGGCCCTGGCAACTCCTCCTGTGCAGCTCCTGCACTGCTGAGGGCACCCACCGACCGGCACTGCTCCGGTTTGGACACCAGCACGGCCAGCTGGGAGTGCAGCTGTTGTGCTGGACCCAGCAACAGTAAGAGACAAAACTCCAGGAGGCCCTGGGCTGGTGGCCTGGCATGGGCTGCCCAGGTTGGGCTAGGCAGAGCCTCTCTGCTGCAAGGAGGGGTGATGGCTCTGGCCTGTGCTGTTGTGGTCCTGGGGGCTGTGCTCTTGACCTTTCTGCTTCTTCTTGCAGAGTCCAGCACAGGGCTCACTGGCTCTCTTACTGCCAACTCTTCCTGTTTGGAGACTTCAGAGGGCTCAGCAACAGGAACCCCAGCACTGGCATTCAGGCACAACTGGGCTGGTCCCACAGTTCCCCAGAGCTCACAGGGAGTTTGGGTCAGCTAGGCCCATGTGGTTGCAAGTGAACTTCTGCTTGGAGCATCGGGGCCAGACTCCCTACAGCTGGCCCAGCAGATGTCATGAAACGTGATGTTGCTGGCCCCATATGGGGACTGGTTGCCCTGGAACAATAAAGTTGACTGTTGGTGTGTGCATTGGCAGAGTCTGCACTCATTTGTCTCCTTCCTCCTCTTCTTCTTCACCCAGCAGGGCCCTCACAGTTCCTCACTCTTTAAAGCCATGAGTCACAGCAAGTCTCAACAACCTTTCAGCACCCAAACCACAAGTGAGTTAGTCAGGCAGAACTTAACCCTTGATGCCATGAGATCCCTGGTCATGCTCCTGGGACTGGGAGCTTTGCTGACACCTCAGGGAAGAGGATCATTCCTCTGTGTGCCTCACTTACCCCAAGCAGCTGGCTGGAGTCCTCCACCCCTTGCCATGGCAAATCAGCACAATTCTTCCAACACTTAGAATCACAGAATCATCAGGGTTGGGGGAGACCGACAGGATCACCAAGTCCAACTGCTGACTCAGTGCCACTATACCCACTGAATCATATTCCCTATGTTTCTGCTCTCAGCCTCAGAGTCTATAGAGGCCTGTGGAGTCTGGGAGGATGTGTAGCTGCACTAGTTTGCAATGGCTCTTGGCCATTACAACTGCAGGAGCCAAAGCCTCAACTGTTGGATGTGCAGACGTGTTGGTGTTGAGAGTTACAGGCTGACCCTTCTCAGAAACTATTCTGGTTATTTAGTGTCATGGCTAAAATTTCCACTTGTGTGCACTCATGCTGCTCTTCAGTGAAATCCTTCCTGCAAAACTTGCCTTTTTTGAACCAAAATATCATAGTGTCAAGGACTTAATGACACAAAAATAAAATCGAATCAGTCTTTTGGTGGAAATTCACTTGGGATGCAAAGGGAATAAACACAGTCTGCATCTGATCTTTTTTACTATTCATAGGACTGGGGGATTCCCAGGTCTGGGTTGAGAATGTAGTGGAAGCAAGGGGTGACGAAACCTCCAGAACTAGGCACTCGAAGCATCTTGTGATGCTCTGGATGGTCCCGCCGTTGTGCTGGCGATGTCGGTACCGGCAGAGGGCACCCGCGCCCCGGGCTGCGGTGGGATCTCCTTCCGCCTTCATCTTCGCAGCATCCCGCAGGGTTTCAAATCGCTGCGTAGGTCAGGGAACGCAGGAGAGGCTCGAGGTAGGGCTGTAAGGCAAGAAAGGCTGAGGATAACGGTGGGAAAGAGGCACTGAATGAGAGAAGAGAATTAAATCAGCCCAGCAGCCAGGTAAGTGCTTGGAATTTCATGTGATGATTCCCAACCTTCCATGCAGCAGAATGCATGCATGGAAAGTTGAAATGTTTAAGCTTCTTAAGCAGTTGTGGCCATATATGGGTTTGAAATTTAGTTCTGGACATAGTAAATAGGAATTTGCTGCATTGGCTGGAAGAGTTGCCATACAGGCAATGTGGGTCTTGGTTCCAAAGTCACAAAACTCCTTCTAGTGATTCCCATGTGGGCAGGGTTTCCCAGGCAACCAGAATTCCAAGTACCTGCTGCAGCATCAAGGGCCTTAAGTCCTTCCAAGAGTCCCAGGCCACTTGTAGAAGAATAGAAGGCCATAGAATAAAAAGCACAGTCCATGTTTTGAGAAATGCCTGTGGTGTCAGACTGGAAATCAGAAATTCATGCACTTCCTTGAACGGTATAGGAACACTGGTCTTTCCTAAGGGTGATTTTGGAAAGCCCTAATCACAGAACCATAAAATGATTTGTGTTGAAGAACATCTAGTTGAAATAATCTCTTAGGAATAGAGAGAAAATCCCTTTCTTCAGTGTTCTAGGCTCAGAATTGT
The DNA here is from genome assembly GCA_013397515.1 of Upupa epops. Classification (NCBI taxonomy): domain Eukaryota; kingdom Metazoa; phylum Chordata; class Aves; order Bucerotiformes; family Upupidae; genus Upupa; species Upupa epops. The sequence continues at coordinate 27,264 of VZRI01001601.1, read as the reverse complement.
GCCCAGGTGGCCAAGAAAGCCAATGGCATTCTGGCTTGTATTAGAAATTATGTGACAAGCAGGAGCAGGGAGCTGATCATCCCCCTGTACTGAGCCCTAGTGAGGCCATAGCTTGAGTACTGTGTATAGTTCTGGGCACCTCAATACGAAAGAAATGTTGAGGTCCTGGAGCAGGTGCAGAGGAGGACAACAAAGGTGGTGAAGGACCTGGAGAACAAATATGATGAACAGTGATTAGAAGAGTGGGAGCTCTTTAGTTTGAAGAAGAGGATGCTGAGAGGAGACCTCATCACACTCTACAACTACCTGAAAGGACACTGTGGAGAGGTTGGTGCTGGTCTCTTCTCATAGCAGTTAGTGATAGAGCAAGAGGTAATGGGTTCAAACTACAACAGGTAGGCTTAGACTTGACATCATTTTCACAGCAGGAGTGGTCAGGTGCTGGAATAGGCTGCTCAGAGAGGAGGTTCAGTCATCATCCCTGGAGGTGTTTAAAGATTGTTTAGATGTGGTGTTGAGGGATCTAGTTTGAGGATGAATTTTGTAGAGTAGGTTTGATGGTTGAACTTGATAATCCCAAGGTTCTTTTCCAACCAGAGAGATTCTGTGGTTCTGTAAAGCCCATTTAGGGGCCCAGGGTGTACCCTGAGAATAATTGGTTCCTTCACACAATGGTACCAATGATGAAAGGAGTAGTTTCTCAAAGTCTGTCCTGGGGATTTACACAGTGGATATGCAGGATCTTCTCACAGGCTGGATTCCAGCATCTGGAGTGGAGGATTTGTGCCAGGACATTCACATTTCTCTAGGTTAGGGAGCTCCCTGCAGTAGGAGGAGGCATGAAGACCAGTCATGAGCCAATGCGCAGGCACCTGCTGTGTTGCTGGCCTCCTGCCATCTCTCATGCAAATTCCCTCAAAGCCAGATACCACTCCCGCTGAACTGGGAACAAAACTGCCACCAGTGTCAGCTGTGTCAGGACCAAACCTTGGGCTTAGTTTGAATTTGGCACATCTGCCTGAAGCACCTAGGTTTCTCCATGGTCTGGGTCTCCCCACTGAATCATAGAACTGTTTAAGTAGGAAAAGACCTTCAAGGTCATCGAGTCCAACCATGAACCCAACTGTTCCAGCCCACTGCTAAACCTGACCCTGACCTCCAGGTTTCCACAACTGAAACACATCCAGGGGTGGCTTTTCAACCCCCAACCTGGGCAGCCTGTGCCAAAGCCTGATGGCCCTTTCCAGGGAGAAGTTTTTTCTCATGGCCAACCTAAACTTTTCCTTGAGACTATTTCCTCTTGTCCTGTCTCTTGTTTCTTGAGAGAAAAGACCAAACCCCATCTTCCTTTCAGGTAGTTGTAGACAGTGATAAAATCAAGATGAATATGTGAAGAGGAAGCCCTGCCTATGCCACTCATGCTGAGCACAACAACCTCTATTAAATATTTTAACTTCACCTACTGATTTATGACCAAGACTCCTAGAACAGTTTTTTTAAGAATCCATTGAATATCAGCCAAACTTGGGAGATTCTTTGCAATGTAAACAGCACACAAATCCTCACCTGCATGGCACCATTTTATTTCTAAGAAAATAATAATTGTAGCCTAGGGTGGTAACCTCCTGGTCAGGTTTGTAATGTCAGATATCTGGAAACCCACAGATGTACTGTGCCAGGGCTGTTAATTTCCACAGGAATGAGGTGATTCTGTTCCTAAGCCCTGTTCTTAAGACTACTTTAAAGATTTGGTACTCATTTAAAAATGGATGCACATGGGATTCAAAAGTGTCTGTACAAAATAAAATAACAGGAAGGAAACCCCTTTGACTCTTAATTGTTTTATACTACTTGGCATTTAATGAATGTTACTGAATGTTATTGGCTCTTCAACTTAGGGGCTTTTAACTGCCTGTAGTGGTGCTTGTGAGAGATGGGGAAATCAGCTTTGGGATGGTTTTAATTCATGTAAAATTAATGTTATTTTTAAAATAAAACATTTCAATAAGCCATTATTGCATTGAATGACTTGAACACCACCCTGCTGATCTGTAAACCCAAACCCAAATGGTTCTGACACAGTGCTTGAGAACTAGGAGCCAAGACTGAACAGTAAAACCAGAGAACACAGGAATTTTACTGTTTCTTCCTTTTGCTTTTAAAAACTAAAAGTTCTGGCTCTGTATGGATGAAGTCATTAACTTCATTCTCTGTGCTCTGAACAGTCCTACCCCAGTTCTTGGAGAGTTTACAGCACTGGGGGCCAATGCAATACCATTCCAGCCATCCTTACTTTTGCCAAAAACCCAGGAGTTGCTCCAGCTGCAGAAGTGAGAAGGATAATTAGTTGTTTTCTACCTGGAACTTGCTTAGCACCTACATGGATGGTGCAGCCGTATGGGCTGTTTCAGTTTGAGTACAATCGTTTCCTGAGTAAAATTCATACCTATGAATTTACTCTTTTTTTGTATCTCTGAACCAACATGATCAGTACCTGCAGTTCTCCATGGCAGCTCTAGAGCTGTAGTTCGGTTGGAGTCTTGTTGTGTAAGATCTGTTTCAATGTGAAACTCTGGACCGAGGGATAAATGCTGCCCACTGCCTGGAGTCCAAGGCCTGTGAACATCATCACAGCACGTTTTGACCCGAGAAAGATGGTTATAGATTATGTCAACAAGGGAACATGTAATCCTGCTCCTGCATTAATTGGGACACTGGTCTTAGGAGCCGCAGCCCCAATGCTTTTGGGAGTGCTGCTGAAGGAGTCTCAGAACCTAAAGAGCTGGAAACCTACAAAACTGGAAATTGGTTCAGAGAGAAGCAGCTGTTGCAAGAAATACTGTCCTGCCTCAAGCATTGGATCCCTTGTCTGTGAACCAGGTAAAAATGGAAACTAATAAATAAATGACATTTTAAAATCCTGCATGTAAAAAAAAAAAAAAGAGAGAGAGGGAGGGAGGAAGAGAGGGAGGGAGGGAACAAGGATTTCACAGCCACTGCTGTACACACTGTTTGTGCCCTTTTAGTGTTGTGCAGAATAAAAGATGCCAGGCAAGGGCCACTGAGATGTGAGTGGCTAGAGAAGGAGGGTAATCCCCAGATGTGTGTTAACAGCAGTGCTGGGGGTGAAGAGGGTGACTTCCTCTGATTTTTCTTGCATCTCAATCAAATGTAGTGGGAGAATAGTGCTGTAGGGGCGTTTTCCTTATGCTTGTGAAACTGGGGAAGAAATGGGGAACACCTAGTTTAGGAGGGTTGTTGGAGTGTGTGATACGGGTGATGTACCCTGTATGGCTGGGAGATAAAGGGACTGGCTCGCAGCCCTAATTGCATCCTCTAACCGTGACATTTCAAAGATAATTAGAAAGTTGAACTGTCTGCTGAGGCCAGGTGCTCGCAGAAAATAATTTTTCGAGGGCTCCGTGTTTAAATGCTGATGAAGCTTTAATCAGCTATTAAACAGAGTGTATTACTCAGGACTGAGCTATTCCCTCAGCCCTCATGCTCCGGCCCCGTGAGCCCGTGATGTCACGTTTTCCACTCGCTTCGTACCACTTTGTGGATTTCCTGAATATTAAGTGCCATGAGAATCGAGCGAGTCGGAGATTGCTGGGACCGATCCTGGACTGACAGCCTTGTGGCTGGGGGCACGATGCTCCTGCCACTACGTGAGGGTCACCCCAGCCGCTACAGCCGGGGCTGCGCTGGGGTGTGTGTTGTATTCGATTTTGATTTAATAGGTGATGTTGGAAAAACTGAGAAGCGTTTAGGTTTAAAATGCATCGAGAGCAAACCGACCCCACTCGTGAATTACCTAATTAATGTCTAGGGAAGGGCAGGCGAGTTACGGGACGGTCTCCCTGCCTCGTGCAGACACCGGAGACCTCCCTGCTCCCGTGAAAGGTGTGACAGCTCTGGGTGTCCCATAGTCGAGGTTAAACCCACGGGGAGCCTCACGGGGGTCCCCAGCACGATGTCAGCGCCGCAGCCGCGCGGGGTCGAAGCGCCCCAGCTGCCCTTGTAAGGTTTGAGCAGGATGTTTTCCAGAGGGATCCTAGAGTTTTCATTTCAGCATCTTTCCGCCGTAGTTGTTAGGGTTCTGAGTGCTCAGCTCTCCCTGAGGAGCCGAGAACGTGCAACATTCGGCAAAACTCTTCTTCGCCTCAGACCGGTGATGAATGGGGGAATTAAAAGTACCCCAATCCAGGTGAGGAATGTTCAATCACCCAGAGAATTAAGTTTCTTTTTTTCGCAGAGAAATTTGGACTCGTCCAACTGTCATCACAGCCAAAATCGAGCCATCTGAAGCGTAAAGAGGCAAAATAATTGTTGAAAAATGAGTGTTGCATTAAAAAAATACATATTAGAAAAGCCTGGGAATGGGGCAGATGCACTGGCGGTTACTGAAACCAGTCCCATGGTTTTCTATAAAGATTATTTGTATTAAATTATGTTTAAGGAGGTAACTCCGATGTGTCTAACAGTTAAATTCTGTCCCGGGTGCAAGAATAAAATAAACCACCGCTCGGTAAGCGAGGAGCATTTTTGCAGCAGAGAAAGGTGATTGCCTTCTAGGAACTGGGCGGGGTGGGGGATGGAGGGAGGAAATTAAAATTGTACAAAATGTGGAGCCTGCAGCTTGCTCCTCTAGTTCCTCCCTCAAGCCCCACGGAGGAGCTTCCACTCTGGAACGACCTGTTTATGAAAGGAGCGGCTAGGGGAATCTCTCAGGGCTGTATCCACCAATATCAAATCAGAATGATGGGTTAGGACAGCAGCGGGGCATCAAACAATAAATAAATTAAATTGAAACACACACAAAAAAAAAAGAGAGAGAAAGAAAGATAGAATATTCAATAATTTAAAAAATTAAATATCAACCGGTGTAATTTTAGCTGCAGGATTTATTTTGCAACGATTTGAGATGATTGCCAGTTGTTGCAACCCGGCGGTGAAGTTCGTCCTCCCTCTTTTAAGCTGCGGCATCGAAATCTTATAATAAGGATCCGTTTCGGTAATGATGATTTTTGTTAATGAACTTGGGGGCTGTGAGCCTTCTCCCAGGGCAGGTTTGGGATGGCACTGCCTCCGGGATAGAACACCCTTAAAATTACCCAGCGGTATTTCCACAGGCTGGGCAGTGCCTCCCGCTCCGTCCCCGACCTGCTTGGGGGTGGCGAGAGAGGGGTGAATATTTACAATTCTTGATGAGCTTGGGTTTATT
>VZRI01001599.1:75708-149979 GCA_013397515.1 Upupa epops | reverse complement strand
CACTGTACTCCTCACAAATTGCCCAACCCTTATTCTGAAGGTGGTAAACCCTCCTTTTCTTCCTAAGTCCAGCTCCTTATTCAACCAGACTGGCCATTTTGCCCACCCTTTAATGTTATGACTCACAGGCATAGCCTTCTCCTGGGCCCTTAAGTTCTCCTTCTTGAAGAGTGTCCAACCTTCCTGGACTCCTTTGCCATTTGGGACTCTCTCCCAGGGGACTTTCTCAACTAGTGTTCTGAGCAGACCAAAGTCTGCCCTCTGGAAATCCAAGGTGGAGGTTCTGCTAACTGCCCTCTTTACATCACTAGGAATTGAGAACTCAACCAATTCATGGTCACTAAACCCAAGACGGCCTCCGACCACCACATCTCCTACTAGACCTTCTTTATCTGTTAACAGGAGGATAAGCAAGGTAGACTCATTTACCAGTTGTGTCAGGAAGTTATCTTCCATACACTCAAGGAACCTCCTTGCCTGTCTGCTCTGTTGTGTTAGATTTCCGAAAGATATTTGGTGAGATTGCGAGACTTCAGTCCTATTTATATACTCTGTTTCCCTATGTCTGAGAAGAGTTGTAGAGCCTCCCTATGTCTGAGACATGTCTTCATTATTCCATTTTTAATTGTTTCTTTCCATAAAATTAATGCTTTATTATCCTCCTCCCTCAGGAGAAAAAACATTAAAGACAAAATCCTCAGTGGAACTAATTTTCACCACCCTTGCACTTCTATAATTGATCGCAGCTCTCACTCCATTTCTCTAATGAAAGGGGTCAGAGCGATTTTGGTAGCAGAGAGGTTAGGAAATGCTCAGGTTTTCTTGTAGTATACTTTAACAGCACTGTGAAAATGAGGGATGGAGTCCCTCTTGCTCGTCTAGCAATGCCCAGGACAGTAAAATTAGTTGTTTTTCCCCTCTAGCACTTCCTGCTATAGGTTTTGGATAAACTATCCCTGTAAATTTGGAGGGTACTGATCATCCCTGAGCCATGCAACCACACATCCTCTCTCTGCTGCTGGAAAAGCAGTCATGATTTTCTGGGCATGGCCCAGACCACATCTGGGATGCAGGAACAGCAATGTCACAGACACATTCTTTGCTTCACAGAGCTGAGCTCCTCCATCACACTCCACAGTGGTCCTGCTGCCTTTCCTCCCACCACGTAGGAACTGTGATAATAGAAAAGAGGAGGGGAAGAGCCTGTTTTCACCACCTGGCAGGCTCAAATGCTACTGTTTCTATGGTTATTTCTCATCACAGTTTCAGTATGAAACATACTGTGTTTTCATTTCTTGACACCTCAGGGAGACATTCTAACCCATAAGGTTCCTTCCAACATTCAATTATCCCAGTTGGGTACACAAAGCCTCACCTGGTTGTTCTATCTAAAACAAGCCATATAGCTTGGCTAAGGTCAAAAAAATCCAAGACATGATGCAGGTTCTCATTCATCTAAGTGTCAGCACACCATTATAAACAAATAGGCAAAGTTAGAGATACATTCTTGGCATCTCACTCTTGGTGTCACCAGGCTCTGAACTAAGCCTTCAAACGAGATGAATGGTTGCCACAATGCTCTGAACAAATAGACCCACACTCAAGTTTTCACTTGTTAATTTTTATAATCTATCAGTGTTTTGATCATTAAAAATGCTGAAACATAGACAGCCATTGACTTAACAGCTTGTTCAGGTTTTGGAGGACCATCCTAGGACATGGATAATTTCAGGAGTAGATTAGTAATGCAGGTTCTTTGTGTTTAATGGGGAGATGCAACTGTCCTAAGTGTTTCTCCATTCAAAACTCCAGGTGATAACTACTAGTTATATCCTCAAATTAGAATATGTCAACAAAGGGCTGCTGCTTTGAAGAGGAGCAGAAGAGCACACCAGAGAAACCACAGCAGATTTTTCTCAAGTATAAAATCAGAGTAACTTCATGCTGTCATTTCTAACCATGACCATCCCTCTTGTCATATGCAATTTCATTTGTAACCTGGTCCAGGCAAGTCCTTTTCTGCAGTAATGCAGCCTAACCTCCAGGTGCCATTCTGGGATACATGCAAAATTATGTGATTGATGATACTTCAGTACAGTATATTGCCTGGTACTTGTATTTCCAATATAGAACACAGTTGTGTTTGACACCTATCTTTTGTAGAATCTTTGTTTCTTAATTAACTTAATAGATTATCACTAGTCTTTACAACACTAGTGCCAGGGAGGACAGTGACTCTTAGAGTCAATAACTCAATGGAAAAGTCAAAATATTTATTCCAAGCTAAAAGAAAACTCAGTGCCCAACTGAGGATTAAACCCCCTGAGGCTCCTGGCCTTTAATGGAGGCTACTATAGGATTTATTGGAAAAGCTTCATTAAATACTGTAGATCATGTTACTTTGATATGTATGAATATTGTAATTTATGAATTAGTGTTTCAGACTACGACAAACTTTTGTTTCAACTGCACAAAGTCTATAAATACAAGTTGTTATAAACAGAGAAAGAAATGGTGTTTTCTACATGCTTGCTTCTTTCTCGAAGAAAATAATCTCTATGTTAAGCACTATTCCCATCCTGATTTCTACTATAGCCATTTAACCTGCAAACCTTGGACATTATGTTGTGCTGATGAGTACTTTATTTTTAAGGCACCAATGTGTTGCACTCAAAACAGATTTTTGACAGTTCAAGAGGCTAACATCTACATTAAAAGTAATCACAGACAGCATTTTACACTGATTGATGAAATAACAAGGTCATGTTGTGTTCTTCACTTGAGTATCTCAAAGTCTCCAAAAGCCTATCTTTCATTGTGATATGCACTTGGAATCACTACCTTATCTGTACAAATCACCAGGAAAATGTTAATGCCTCTATTCTCAGAAGATGAAGGAAAAAAATAGACTCAAATGTTTGCTCTGCTCTAAATAATTAAGCGTAACCAGCAGAACTGAGAGACTGGCAGTGCAGATGTATTTTAGTGTTAGTGCAGCCAATGGGCTGCAGATTTCCCAGCTCTCTTGCTTCTTCAGCTGCTTTCAGCAGCTTCACATTCACATTCCATTAATAGGGAACAGTTAATTCTGTCAGCTGCCCTGCTTTGAAAATCATGGCAAACAAAAAGAAAAAAAAAATCAAACTGAATGTCTTCCCCTCTGTGAATAGAATAACTTTTCCCACTGACAGAAATTCTGCAGTGAGTAGTGGCCAGTCTTGCTTTGCTGAAACTGCCTGCAAAGCCACACAGCAAAGCCAAAGTTTGATGTCAGTCTTATCTTTGCTGAAATCTCTAGAGTCGAACAGAGCAACAAAATAAGGTGGAATTTTATTAGACAGACAAGCATGCATTTGCTTTTTCCTTGAACAAATCCTGCTTAAATTTATATCACTTCAACCCAGCAGCTGCAACAGCAGACATGTATGATTCTACTGGAGTATATATCGAGATTTATGCCTAACTAAACAGGCTTGTCACTGCAGAAGCACAAAAATTATGTGCATAAGATCTACAGTATATGTAACCACTACATCCTGAGCAGACATATTCTCTATGGAATAAGCCATTCCTGCAATTTAATTATTTTTAAAACACATGCAAGGCACATTTAGAAGGGCTTCAACTCTCTGTGCATTAATAAACATCATATCATTTTCTCACACACACACACACACACACTGATAGAATTTTACCACTAAATTACTCACACCACATATAAAGACTCCGCCTAAAAGACATTGCTACAGGCTAAAAAAAATAAAATTAAAAATCTCTGTAGTACTCACAGGCCAGAAAGTACTCCAGGTTCATGGTTATTCTGCTACAACCATGTCAGATTCATTGACTACTGTGTACCACACTCTTCTGGGAGGAATCCCACTTAGGAAAGGCAAGACCTTGTCACCAATTCTGTTGGCTTTACTTCATTACTCTGAAAAACAGGTTCTCTGACAGCAAGGAATCACTATCTGCCTGGTAAAGAGCCATTTCCTTCTTGCAACATAACTAGATATCTGTCTAGAAGTATAAACCAACTTCAGGGACCCAGTAAGAGCTTGTAGGAGGGACCCAGAGTAACTTGGAGCTTGCTAGAGTGACAGGAGATTTTCCACTTTCCCAGTGGCTGGTTGTTCTGCATGTACATCTATTGCAAAACACTAGAAAGGAGAGGACCAGACCAGACCCCACCTTCAGACTCCTCAGTGCATCCAGAAGAAATTCCACAGCTTATTCTGTATGGAAGAACTCCTTAGGCTTATTGCTTAAATACAAAAGGATCAGAATGAAAGTACCAACACTTCATAGTATGTAAATATTGAATTCTTAATTCATATCCTATTAAGCATAACCCTAGGTAGAGTTACATACATTGTGTTTACCAGATTAAAGTAGCACAAGTCAAAGTACCCGCTACAATTTTGCTGCTACTTGTGAACCTTAAGGTAGTGTTGCATTTCTTGCTTCAGCAAAAACCTAAGTCTGATTGAGAAACCCATACTTGGTTGCTGACAAAAGATGGTTGTGAATACCTACCCTTCCTTGAAGAGTAGCTCTTAATCCATCTAAACCAAATGTTAGAAAGAAAGAGGGGAGAAGTTATATGGGAAAGTCAGGATGAGATGGATTTGTCTCATGGCTTAGCAAGGGCTCTAATAAGGCAAGAAGACTACCAGAATAAGTGTCCTGAATAATTTTGCCTTGAAGTCCCTCAAAGCCCCCTCTCCCCACAGTAGGTAGAGGTGAAAAGGAAAGCAGAAGTACTTAAAAGTCAAGGCTATGTACTTCCTGCTTCCACACAACCTTAACTGATACCTCAAACAGAGGACAACATGTCTGTGGAAAGGAGACCCTGGCTTACAGAGCCACCTCCTTACATCATATGCCCTTTGCAAGTCTTCCAGTCAATTCAATTAAGATCCTTAGGAGAGAAGCCACAAACCACACTGAGGGAGAACAATCTGACAATCATTTTATAGCCAAGGCTGCTCCTAAAAATAATGCCCACAAAAATAAAAGAAGGGGTAATGAAAGAAAGAAGTTCGGGTCATTGTGCCCTTGTTTCAAGTAATCGGTGCTCCAGTGAACCCTGCAGTATTGTTTAGTTTCCCAGACATGCTTATAACCAGAAACAACTGTGAACTACCGTCCCTGAAGTCATGGCACATCTCCTGATGTTCCGGAGATACTATGTGGGATCAAACCTGGGAAACTAGAATTAATAGCAAAATCTACTCCCTTAGTTCAGGTGCTAAGTATGTTAAGTTCACAAGATAGGAAGCTCTTTCTAAAAATTAATACTTGTGTCTTTACACTTAATGCAAAAACATGACAATTTTGCCAAAGATTCATACTGTCACTCACTTGTAACATAGTCTAAACCACTCCCCAGCAAAGCAACAAGAATCACATTTTGATCTTGGGATGGGTTTTTCCATAGACTAACATGCCTTTTGAGAAGTAAAGGTAGAATTGTTTTGATTTAGTGAAACACATTTAGAGAACACTTCTCAGAATGCATCAGTTACACCACAGAAGCTGAAACGTCAAGCACATACAACAGCTCAGAAAATAACCTTTGGCATCTGGTCAGTAGAATCCATAGTGGAGAAATAGTCCTGGAAGAGTGTTGTTAAATATTAAAAAATGCAAGCAGAATCCAGCCTGGACCAAGACTACCTATACCTCCAAGAGAAATAGTTGAAAGTCACACACTCCAAGGTCACCTACTCTGAGTCAGAACTGACAACTCCCTGCTTTTGTCAACCTCAGCTCTTTCCCATGACAACAGTGTCTTTACAGAAGGCAATCATTTCTGGCATCAGCTATGAATGAACCAGCTTGTTATCAGCAATTTTACAGCTTTCTGAGATTTGGAACAAAATATCCCCACCCCCCCTAACAAAAAAAAGGGTACTCGTTCTCTCTCCTCAGAACTGCTGCATGGGCTTATCCAGAACACCAAAAATGAATGTTAGCAGCTTTATTCTACAGAAATGATTCAGGAATGATGAGAACTGCAGCAGAGGTGAAAACAGCTCCCAGTCCAAGAAAAGGAAGGGGGAGCAAACTTCTCAGGCCACAGGGGCCTGAAGTCAGACCAGGCTCACAACAACTGAAGTCTGGGGACTTCAACACAAGTACAAAGAAAATTAACAGCAGATAACACAGTTTCTGTAGGTAATAAGGAGTCCTTATTAACTACAAACCACTTCATCAGTCCTGTGTAAACCAAAACACTCAAGTGGAATCTCAGAGTAAGGTTTACAAGCAAAGCCTGTAGGTAGGAGGCTACAGGAGATAGACACTTCAATAAGCCCACCTTACCTACATCCTAAAATATCATCGTTGTCTTGGTACACATCTCTCGTGAAGCCCACAGAAGGAAAATTCCCGGATTCGGAGGCAATTCAGAAAGAATAGCTAATAAGCTTTTTATTATGGTCCTCAGTATCATTTCAAGGTACGTCCACTTTATAACATGTTCATCTCAATAATGAGAGTGCCAAAACTGGAGAGATCTACAAGGATATCACACTGCAGGAGTCCCACATTGTATGACGCTATCTAAAGTCAGACTTGGCTGGCAGAGACCAACTGGTCTCGAAATGCTCACAGCTAGGGACTTTTACCAAGGCTTTTTTTACAGCTAGAGGGACTGATGAACAGATGCCTGAAGTGTTATGCAGCAGACCTGCAGTCAGGCAAGACAGTAGTTTTTGGCTCTGGTATGATCCTCTGCACATAAAGAAAATTGTTCTTTGTTCCAGTACACTTTTAGAGTGAGATGACACTGATCTCAAAGGAACAATCCAGCAGTCTTGGTCTAAACACGAGAATCAATAAAAAAAGCAAACCCATATTTTCTTAATAACAAAAAGCTCTCTATCATGTTCAGCAACTGCACAACTAGTGAATTCACAGAAGCCAGTGCAAAAACAGAGGGAGGGGAGCAGAAATTACATTTGCAGAGCAGGAAGCAGACACTTCTGGCAATGGTTCTGCTCTACCACCCGAGTGCCTCAAGGAGGATTATGCAAGGAATAAACTCCCAGCCTAAAGTATGTAAACTGATAAAACAGCCCTGCTTTGATGCTTGCTCTGCAAGAAGCATTTCAGCTAAATCAATAACACAGCATTGTTCTTCAACTGCAGTGACACTGCAGCATCTGCAGAAATATTTTCACATTTCAGCTGTGGTGTTTATTCCAGAAAGTGCAAAGTTTGTGGTGCTTATATTCCAGAGACGCAATCTGTGACTATACATTGCTGCAACCACTCAGACTTAGTCACAGGATGGGTGATATAGGGTTTAGCCTTCCTTAATGAATAGCAGGCCAGATTTATGTGCCTATTTTATTTCTCCAGTAAGGCTTGCCTGACTTTTTAGAGAAACCACAGAGAGATCCAGGTGGAGAACTATTCAGGATACGACTACCATCTATTGCAGATTAGATCAGAAAGAGAAGCAGCAGCTGAGTTTAATATATGGAGAAAGATTTAGGTTTAGTTTATGGCCTTTTCATAGCATCTATAAAAACAACCATCCATTTTAAACAGACCTAGTGCATCACTTAGTTTTGCCATGCCAAAGTCTCTAGCTTTTGTGCAATGAAACCAACAGGGAACAGAGCTGTGCATGAATATCAAAACAGGACAGACAAGCAGAAAACATGCTGAATTCTTGAGTGCTCTGCATTTTGAGGAGACAGACTGTTAAAGTACATAGCCCATTTGACACTTTTTTCCCCCCAAACGCAAGTCCTTTGCTCTGTTAGGTGTACCTCAGCAGTTACCCCACAGTCAAAGTGAAAAAAGATCCTTATTGCCTTTATAAGACAAGGTTAAATTTGAAGAATCAACAGGTTATTTAAAGGAAAAGGGATATAAAAACCTCTATCACAGTCAGCACTTAGATTTATTTATTCTCAGAAGGGCTGTTGCCAATTGTCACAGTGTGTACCCAAAGAGAAAATACCTCTCTTGCTTTTCTTCTGATCCTCCAGTGTTTTCCATTTCAACCTCACTGTCCTACCACTCTTCTGCTTTTTCTGGAGATCACAAAGACCCCTTTCTCATTTGGCCCTTCCACACTGAGGTAACAGTATCCTGTAAACAATGAACTAGCAGCTTTGCTGTGGCAGCCCAGGCTGCAGCATCTGTACACTTCAGAACAGGCAGGCCCTGTTGCCATATCCTCAGTGACCTCAGTCCCAAGAATTGCTCCTGTGAAGATCAATTCCTGTGCAACACAGTCACGTTTTCCACCGCAAACGCTTTTCCTTTGTAAACCATTACAAGATGCAAATATTTCGACGACTCCTGAGATTAAATCAGGCTACTGGATGAGAGAGGCAGCTGACATCCTCAGGTACTCTGAGCCTACCACACAAGCCATTTAATTCTCTGTATCTGAAATATTTGTATAACTGTGCCAGCAGAGCTGATGTGATTCATCAAGCAGCAGCAGATGTCAGATGAAGAGAAACTTGTTTCAAGAACTAAGGGCAGTGCTGGCACCAGTCTTAGCACAAGCTCTTATTTCTTGTAACAAAGCAAGACCATGACAGGGTGCACAGCCTTCCAATTTTTACTTTGTAGATACTCTCCAGCCTATGTATACTTTTAAAGACAGTCATTTGAAAGAAAAAGATTGAAGCATGCCACTATGCCATCATGCAGCACTCTATTTGGGGGGGACAGTGCATGAAAGAAGCTGTAGCTACATCATATCTCAATTGTTCCCATTTAAAGTTGACTGCAACTTTCATCTGGGAAAACTGGGAAGAAATTTCAGAAGTGCTGATTTCTGTGTTAATATGCAAAACCAAAGTACTGCCCCTTCCCCCCCCAGTTATCATCAACATTCAGAACGGAAGGAGCAAACAACAAAATGTTGACAGAGAGGCTGCTGCCAGTGTCTGTAAGACATTTGCCCATCTCTCTTAGTCCTAGGTTTCCATGAAGATAGCATCCCTGCTCCCTGCTGCATTCATCACCTTCATTACCAGACACCTTGTTTTAATTTTAAGCTGAGCATCTCATGGAAAAGAGAGCATCAGTCTTCAATTTCTATTTTAAAAATCTTTTGTTTGATCATTCTCTTCGCTGTCTTCTTTCATCTTCTTCCTTGGACTCCATTTTCTTCCTCTTTTCTGCAACTTATTTTTGCATTGCTTTTCTTCCTTTTCATTATGATTTGATTCTCTCTATCTATGCATACATATACTTTTGAACTTTACATTTTATAATCCAGAAGTTATAAACTCCCCTTACTTCTGCTGATACATGATTCAAGTACATGTGCTCTCTTCCTTTCTTTGTGTTGGTAGGAAAGAACTGCTGTTAGTGCCAACTCCATTTATTTACTCTACAACATGACCTTTCTGATCCTGGATTAATTGTTTCAGATAGCTTTTCATGGCAAGAGGTAGCATCTTCTCCCTGTTCCATTTTGACTTCTTTGCCTTGTATCTCTTTGCTCCAGCCTATGAAAGTAAGTCACTGTATTGTGTGACCTATCAAAGTAAGAGGCACAACTCAGCAGTGGGATGCTGTTCAGTAAGTGCAGAGTCACAGGCTCTCTCCAAAGAGATCTGCCAATTCTTATTGCGCAAGAATAAGGCAAGTCAACACATATGACGTCAGCAGACCATCAGAGATTACATGGTCAAACTGGAACAGGGTCATTGAATTCTGACACAGATTTCCCCTGATCCAGTGAAGCAAGGGTCAACTCCCTTGGGGAGGGATGTAACTCAAGTACTGCTAAGATATCCATGGGAAATTGCATCAGTTGGACAGGAATAAGTTGGGCACTTATTACAGATGATGACAAAAGCACTTGGGAACAGACTCTCAACATCAATTCTGCATTACTCTCGGTGTTAATCATTCAATTGCCACTTCATATTTTGTGTAATTTTTCCAATGATTTGTCAGTACATTTGTTGCTGTTGTTAAATAATATTACTTTGGAGGTCAGATAGATAGCCTGTTCTCTCATGTTAATAATATTTTGGTTTGCTTCTCCTGTTATCGATAAGAGTCCACAACACTGATCACCAGCAAATATTCTATTCAGTTGAAAAGGGTTTACAGTCTGCAGAGAGGTGATATGGGGAATACAAGGCGATTATGTCCCAGACATATACAAAATACTCTTCCTTCTTGTTGCACTGCCTTTCTATGGAAAGTTCCAGCTCCAAAGTTCCACAACAGGTAACTTCCTACAGCAGGTCACTAGTTATAATAATACTATAATAATACTAGTTATTATATGCGGTACTAGATGAACTGCACTAGTTCCTTAAGAGATCTTCAATTGCATTGCATAGCAGGTCAGCCTCAGAACTCATGTTTAAAAGGAAAAATTTGGAATCTAAATCATTAGAGAATACTCTGAAACACCCAAGCCCACTCCTGCACCAGTAATGCTACAAGAAGCTGTTCAAATGCAGTGTCTTCAAGAAAGCAGGTTCTAAGCTCTACTTCTGTTGCGCAAGAGGCACGGGCACTTAGAAAAGCAACACAGTAAATTGTACTAGAATACACTGCAAATTAAAAATCACTGCCTTTAAAGCTCAGGCAGGACTATCACACAGCTGCCTCTGCATGCACAGTCTGAATAAAGCAGTCATGCAGGAGAGAGGAAGAGTCAGTCAGCTTGGCAGTCCAGCTTGTCTCTATACTGCTGACACACGCAGGAGAGGAAAGTGGCATCCTGACTTCTGTAGATGCATCTGACATTTGGAGGAGTTTTCTCTGCTATTGCTCCATTCCTGCAAGTAGCAGGAGAAATTCTTTGCCCTTTGCAGAGGTCTTCAATAACATGCTCCTATTTTGATAGGCAGAGACATCAAGAGGACTCTGGGAATTTGGAAGCTCAAGAGAATTTGCTCCTTGTACATTGATGGTACAGCCAACACAGCCTTCCAAGTCCTGTAATAGCTCCTCCTTCCCACATGTTTTCCCAAAACAGATTTTAGCCATCTCAAGGCCTGACTTGGATCTCTGCAAATGTTTACGCCACTGCTACGTCACTCCTCCATGGTGCAGCCCAAGTGCTTGCCTAATGTCTGACTCCTGAAAAAACACGGGTGTTTATAAAGCTTTAAATGATGCACATAGTGATGAAACATCAGCCTCAGCACACTGTGTCCAAAGCTTTACTATTAAAAATAGCCTGAACTGCATCACTATGTTTGTTCTGATCTAGAGAATTCACATGCTCTCTCTGGTGCTACCAGTAAATAATTGACTGTTTAATAGGACAAGTGACAGAATAATTTAATGTTTAATCTGCCTAGAATGTTTGCTGTAGCTTTTAACTCTTTACTGCCTTGGGCCAGCCTCTCCCCTTCTAGCTGCTAACAGGAGGGCAGGAATAGAACAGTGACTTCTGGACACCTTTCTGCATCTCTACATGTGTAGCAGTGACTTGCTCCCCAACCATGTAACAGCTTCAATAAAGCTTGAAACTAGCATATCCTTATCTTCTCCCCTTCCCAAGGATCCTCAGAGAGCCCCAGTTGGAGACAATTGACCAACGCACTGCTTCTCACCGTAAGGCATTTTCCTTTGGTCTGCCACATGTCCAGGAATTTCTCAAGGGCAAGCTTTGCCTTCCTCCATTTCTGCAGTGAGACAATTAATTTTGCTTCATAAAAGATGTAGCTAGTTTTTCACTGCTCTCCTGAGAGCTTTCCACTGAATAATTAAAACAAAAAAAAAAAAGAAAACCAACAAAAATCCCTCCGAACCTCCTCTCTCTGAATCTTTATATACGGAGAACATTCACCTCAGGTTTTCTTCTCTCTTTCCTTTTGCTCCATTTTAAGTTATCATCCAAAACCAACCTTTACTACCTTCTCCTCTCTCAAAGATCTTCCTTTCTCCTGACACTTTCAAATATTCCTGTACCTTAAGGGGTCAGGAGAGGGGTGGCCATGATGCTTTCAGGAAACTGCTCTTGCCATTTCTAGAGCTTTTACAGTTGAATCCAACTGAACATCTGATGAGAATCCTGTTGCCAACTTCAGACTCATGTTATTGCTACTAGGTTATATTGATAGCTACACAAAAAGGGATCGGTCCCGAACACCCAGTTTGAGTTCTATCAACATATCTTAGGGTTTATGTAAGATTTAAAATAATCTCTCTTCACTTACAGGTGTCCTATATGATGTTTCTAAAAGGGTCTGCTGTTATTTTCTCCCTGCATCTCACATCATACCTTAAGGAAGTCTCAGTAGCTGTTGCAGCTGACCACCAGCAGTTTATTTCCTTTTAGATTTTTATATACAGCCTGTGCTCNCGCAGGAGGGGGAATCTACAAAAAAGAACCCAAAACCTCAACCAATTTCACAAGGGTAGTACCAGAGTTTAGAGGCAAATTAGATGGTATTACAATATTTGCCCTGTATGGAAACCGAAGTCTTTCTGCCCCAAAGCAGAAATAGTGTCCATTTTGTCCTTGCAAAGTGTCATGCTTAACAAACTACTGCATGCATCACATCAAAGACAGATACTCAAGGAACCACAGCCAGCAGCACACAACAGGTAGACAAAGCTGAAGACAGCAGGGCTTTCATTTTAATACTGCAGTCTCTTCACACTGCAAGAAGAGAAGAGCACTCTTTCTCTTCAAGAAGCATCATGCCATATTTGTTTGTCTTGCTGGAACACAATGAATTTCTTTCCTTATTTATGTATTTTGGGTGAATCTGTTCCTAAGACAGCAGCTGCATAATTTCATTTCCAGATTCATATAAAACCTGCATAGCTATAGAAAGAGTACATTTCCATATTTATGAAGTGCTGCTTTTCCATGAAGTGTAAGAACCTGGGTATCATCATAACTGTTCATCAAATCCAAAACACAGGTGAACAGCAAGGAATCCAGGACAGAAAGGTTTTAAAAAGCTAACTCTTGTGGAGCCAAACCTATGTCCTATCTTAATTCTTAACACACCAGAGTCACCGGAAGATGGAAGAGATTCCAGATTACACCTAAGCAGCTCAGAAAGCATAAGTCCTAGAGAGCTGCTGGAAAGACAGATCAATAGCAGCCTGTGGCACGGCGAAGTATCATTGTGCAAATCATCATAGTAACCTTATCCCTCAAACAACTTCAGAGAAGTAGGTAAAACAGAGCTATCACACCTTCCTTGATAGCCCTAAGCATACTCATGTCAGAGCTGCAGGAGGTAAGGTAAGCTGTGAAAATTCCCTCAAGAAAAACTTTAAGCTCCCAAAGATTGGCAAAGTTATTCTTACAACATCCAAATGTGCAACAACAGCATATGGCTGCAAAGTGCCAGCCTTCCTTCTGCATCAGGGTCCCAAGATAGGCAAGATGGAAAGTATGGTGAAAAACTGATTGGTAAGAATATCCTCTAATCAACATGGAGTTCCACACATCAGACATTGACAGCTATCTGCAGTGTGGGCTACAAGGCATCCCTTGTATTTCAGGGCAAGGAGAGAAGGACCACAGTGAGCATGATAGGTCTGTCAGTCCAGGACCACTCTCCTACTCAAAAGTTTAATCTGCAGAGACTTTCTTAAGATTAAAGACTACTGGAGCAATTTTATGATGTAGCATCTCATCCCCTGCACACTATCCATTTTGTTTCTGAGCTGAACCCCCCAGTACCTGCACCTTCTCTTCTCCCACTCACTTCTTCTGTAACCTTGTCAGTAGGATCAGTTTTATGAAGCCTTCTGCCATCTCTAAAAGGCCAGGAAGCACTCACATACCTTGGTGCACCCCGGTAGGCAAAGCATTACATGAATAGAGAAGGCAAAAAGAAACAGATCCAGAGCAGTTCATTAGCAGAGCTGCAGTGCTGCATTTAGCACTCTCAGAGAAGACTTCTAATCCAGGTTGTACTGATGTTTGGGGAATTCTGAGAAACTTTTATAAGGCAGAAAGAAGATAAAATCTTAGGGCTCTTCTCTCAGAGGAAAGGAGAAAGATGTGCGAGTAGCATATCTTGAGAAGAGTAGCAGAGCTCAGTCCCTGTCAGGAAACACATACTCAGATCCAGTTGATAGTTCTGCCACCGTGCACAGCAACACAGAGGCAACCCCCATATATACAGACATTTTCATTTTGTAAATACACTGTTTTGTGGCCAGCTTTTTAACTACGTTAATTAGATGGATATTTTTCAGAAAAGTTCAGCTCCCATGAGTATTTATCTAGTGACTACTTTGTGTCTGTGAAAGCCTCCTATCTCTCCTTAGTGCCTGCAAAGCAGCATTTTGCATTAAAGTCCTAAATAGAAGTCATTACCCCTGCCTTGGCAGTAACACAGTTCTTACAGAAAGCCAGGACTGCTTTGTCTCCTCACTCTAGTTTCCTCCCATGGAGATATTTCTTTAATACTAGCTTCTGTGCAATGCTTCCAGAACTTGTGCTGCTATAAAAACCTTGCTTCAAACCACCTGACTCCTATTTCCCATTCCGTAAATCTAAAAAAGATTATGATATCTGGAGCTTATAATAGATGGGATGCATGCCAGGTAGAACAATAGGGGGAAATGAAAGATGAAATTATTAACCAGGAGTTAAACAGGAGGTTAAATTACTCTGAAGTGTTTTGAATATAAGAGAGCCTTTATTTTTGGAAAAAGCAGGAAGATTCTCAAGACTGCTACTGGGTGGAGAAAACCCTCTTACAGATAAAGAGACAATTGCTATCCTTCTCTAATCCTTGCTGTTCTACCTCAACATATTTTAAGGATCATTTCTGTTCTTGCACACCCACTACATTGTTTCTTCTCCCCCACCCATTACCTATGATTCAACAGTATCTATAATAAAAATGCTAGTTAACAGCAGGATGGAGAAAGCCATACTCAGTTACACAAGAGAAGGCAAAGTTTTTAGAACACAACCCAAAACCAGCAGCCATTTAATTAATTTCCCTCATTTAATCCCAGACTGGGCTTCACACAATTCAAGCTGGTTTAACACTAGGGTAGAATTAAAAGCTGTAGAGATAGCAGACTTCACTCACTATATTGCCAAGAAGGTGACACTGGCAGTGCTAAGCATGTCCTCTTCTACTACTCCACACAACAACTCCGTCAGACTAAGGGAAATACATACAACTCCCTTCCTCCTTGCTCCATTTAAAGCCTACTATCAGGCCTGAGAACACCTGTGGGCATTAGGCACCTGTGAGGACCTCCTGTGGACCCTTTTTTTTATCAGCACCTGGTGCGACTGAAGGGTTTGGAAGAGAAAGGAACTCAAACAGCTTGTCTGCGCCTTAGGAAACCAGTTCTGACTTGGACAGTAGATATGGACATACTCTGAACAAGCTAAGACAGAAAGCACATGAGTCTGCCGCGTAAAGTTGAATGCACACAGGAAAGGCACACTACCCCAAAAGTTTTCACATTGCAGCATAAGCATCCATGATGAAGCTGTGTTTAGAAGGAGCAAGAGCCACTCTTACAGCACCAAAGAGCTTCCTGAGCTACAGTAAGCTAATACTCCAGGGCAAGAATCCCCCAACACCACAGCAGAAATACCAGGGATCTCCTTTTGTCCATGATTTTCACTGGGGACACTTTTCTCTCCCATTTTATCTTCTTCAGCTACGTACCTACCTTGAACCCCAGAACAGACAGGCCTGGAAAAAAACCAACAGAACCCAAACCCACCAGAATTCCTTAAAATCAAATTTGCTGTGCTGTGACCCATGCTATCCTCCCCTGCCTAGCCAAGATCACTGCAACCCAATTCTCCAAGTCTCACCCCCTGCTGCAACCAAATAAACTTGTGAGTGCAGAGAGAGAAGAAACACAACCAGGAGTATGCAACCAAATCTGACACCTGGTTGAATTTGGTGTCTTGGGCACATATTGGAGTTTATTTTAAAAATGAACACAGTTTTATGTGGAAAGCCTATATTTCCTTTGGTCGAAACATCAGGGCAGAATCAGGTATTTCTAACTGAGTCAGCAGATCAGGTATTTTACCTCCTACACCTTTTCCCATACTGCATTATTGATCTTCTTTGGGCATTGCTGATTTTTATTTTGTACTGTGAATTTTAAAGGCTGTTTTTCCCTCCCCTTCTTTATTAATGATGTTACCTAAAGTTAACTAATGTACCAGTTAAACTACAGTTTCCCTGGAATGAACGGTGGTCAGGGTGACCTTCATTTGAGACAGAAACTAACATTCATTTCCCTTACAACCTGCTATAAAAATAATAAAGTATGGCTATTATTATTAAGCTTCCCAGCATGATTGCTGCATGATGAAAACTATTACAAAAGTTAAGGTTATTGTTTTGCTGAAAGGCAGAATTCCAAGAAAATTAATATTAAAATTAAGAAGTAAAAAATTATTCCAAATAGAAATTTTAATCCATGCTGAGAGACTGGAATTGAGGATAACAAGGTGTGCTCCATTACATCAAAGGTGCCTCTGAAGTGCTGAGACACTTAGCACCAGCCCTGCCCTTTCTATGAGCTTATAAATCATAATTGCTTTTAGTAACCACCTTATCACTCTTCTGGGGAGACTTTGTATTGCCCAAGTGATATCTGCTTTACGTAACATAGCGATGAATCTATTACCTATGCAGTGCCTTCACCTTTTCTTCCAGACACTGTTGGTAGGAAGCAGAACCTGTGGGTACTGTGTGCCTTTTGGTGCCTTTGTAGAGCACGTTCTGAGCTCAGTTCCCCTTCACAGCCTGAGAATGAATCTGTTTCACAAAATTTCGGTGTAGGATATCCTCAGTGGGCTTTTGACCTAATGTTATGCAAATCTTTGCTCCCCTGGAGAAGAACTGGAGAAAAATAAGCTGAAAAATATTTCAGACAAGAATGTTACTTGTAAAAAATATATTAGACTAGTTTAAGAAAAAATATTAAGGATGAATTTGAAACAGAGCATTATTTCCCATTAGGTAAATAGACCAACTCTGATACATATTTAATCTACCTGTTAATGCTGGCAAGAGCATTACTCTTGTTTCTGTTACATTTGCATTACATGTGTTTCTGAGCATTACTCCTGGTTGTATCACAGACACAGCTTTAGCTTGGCCAGTGTCTTTGAAAATAAGTCCTGATATTCATTAATGGTCATTAAATACAACAGAAAAACTGGATAAACACTCAATGACTGTGCCAAAGCTCAAAGCAGTAGCTATCAGGAGGCTGCCACCTCCAATCTGCTTGAAAATACATGCAATGTCCAGTTTGATCGGACACCACAAGGCAGAACAACAACAAAATGGACTAAAATTATATCCCAGCAGTGTTTATTTTTCCAAATTTTGCAGGTACTTCATCTACTCAGTAGCATCACAAATGGTGACTGATTCTACCTGGCTTCTTTTTGTTGTTTATAGTCCATTCTGCATTTCTGTTGGTATAAATCAGATATTGTTCTGCTTAGTGCCATCACATTTGGGGTATGAGAGCAGTTCTTCTGCCCAGCATCACCACCTATTGTGTTTGGAAGACAAAGATGCAAGATACAGGTGAAAGATACATGAAATCTGATGCTGAATGAGGGAGCAGGAAGGCTTAACCACATGCAATATCTATGTACAATAAAACTTGAAAATCCATACCTGTCACATTTCAACCTCAGCCATGTCCCAGATTTATAAGCCACTTGTAAGTGATTTCATACCTAGGAATACATTCTGGCTAACACTGCCTTCACATGCAGCCTCTGCTTTTGATTTAATCTTGATTAATTATTTTTGTCCAGCCATTCAAAGCCCATTCATCGGGGGCACTGATTTATTGTGCAGGGCATGAAATAGCCAGATCCATTAGAAAGATTTGCAACTACAAGGCTGAAGCATTATTTATTAGGGCTTCACTAGTTATTGGTAACTTCTTTCCAACACTTGTGAGTGGACAAGTGGATTCTGTTATGAATTTTCTGTGATGGTTCCTTCTTTAAAGACTTGTCTGTTCTCAGCAGCCTTGTGAGAATAACAGTGGTTATTAGGTATGTCTAAATAAGACTTAATCACTCTCAGCAATAAATGGAGAGAAGTAAGGCAGTAAGCAGAACACCTAATACCTGGATCTCTAGGCAAAAAGACCCAGGTCTTACTGACTTCTAATGCAGTCAGTTAAATGCCCAGAAATACTCTAAGTTGAACACTGACTTTTGTATCTCACAAACCAGCTGAAAGATTTCCAGACACGCTGCAGCTTTCATGCCAAGTTATAAAATGCTGCTCCCAAAATTTCACAACCAGTACTTTCTTGGGAGTTAAAAATAGACATATATCTGAACAAATACGGCCTCTCCTCCTGCCCTGCATAACCAACACCACTCCTTTGCCTGTGGCAGGCAGGGGCACTCCTGGCACATATCCCTGTCTGGGCCAGGCTTCACCGCTCTGCTCCCCCATCTTCTCTCTCCTTTAAACAACAGTCTGTGGCATCTGAATTTTCTCTCCAACTCTGCTAAGGTGTAAACACTCCAAGAGAAAAGACTCTGGTTATTTTTCAGATGAAATTATTAAACAACAGGAAGGACTGTGTGAACAAGTGAGTGGGAATGGAGTGCACAATAGGAGTCAGGCTTGGGAGGTCAGAGAACTTCTGGAAACTCAGACAGTTCAGGAAAGCTCCTAACAGACCCCACTGAAATGAGGTTTAAGTCTTTCTTCTGGCTTTGACCCTGCTCTATGCTGTGAGCCAGGATGGTAGAGACATTGTCCTTGGTTTATGGCCTTCATTGAAATATGGGAATTCTGACCCAAATTAAGAAATACATAGATACTTACATGAATTCAGTCTAGTTTGCATAAACTTGGCCAGGAAATAGTCCATTTCCAGCTTAAGGTACTGATGACCAAATCTAGGCTGCAAAGCCATGCTGCTATTTCAGCAGCTCATGCCTTATACCATAGACCAGCAGCTGCCCTTATTTGATGGTTCTGGATAGAACCACGTGCCTAAGAGCTCTCTAATACCAAGACCTTGCATAATGTGCAAGGACAAAGCTCTGGTCAGTAAGAAATACTAGCTTTTCCTTTGCACCTTGCCCTGAGGTGCCATCATTTTTCACCTTCTGGACAGGACCAGCCTGTCTCAGTGTATACTCAGGAGCTCAGTGAATAACGCGTAGGAAATGAGGGAAGGATGCTGGCAGTTCCAAGGCATCTTTTGTAATAGATGGGGTCTTAACCCCAGTGTCCTGGATAAACTCCAGTTCTGGTAATTGCATTCTGCATAGTAAAAATCCCCTGCAGTTTCAAATGAATCCATTATTCTTCACTTCCTCTCCTAAATTGCTGAGCAGCTTTGCTTTGTGCTGCTGAAGTGTTGCTTTGTTTCACCTGAGGGATGATGACATTTTGTGGCTCCATGAAATGGGCCTGAGCGCACCATTTGTGCAACAGGCAGAGAAACACTTTGAGATTAGTCATAATTAAGTATCCAACTCCTGTAAATGAGTGGGTTTATAATGCAGGGTGAAGTGGCACAACAAAAACCACCACTTCTCTCAGTTCATAATGTAAAATTTACATGGGCAGTCCAAGAGAGGTTTTCTTAAATGCTCCTCACTCAGCTCAGCATGCCAGCTTTAAGTCACTGTCTCAGTCTTTACCTTCCCATATTGTTACTGATTAATTGCTCTACTTCAATTTCCTTGGTCTAAATGGAAACTTTGCAATCATTACTCCAATGTCTGGCCATGACACAAACTGATTTTCAGTCTTTTAATTGTGTCAGTGGGAGGAGATGTTGGGAGGTAGAAGGAAAGCTTTTAATTTTTATTACTAATTTTCATGTGTTCCAGGACCTACTAATTTCACACAGATGTAGAGAAACCATGAGGTATTTCTGCCTCACTCAAACCCAGGAGATGCCTCAGCATCATAAACATGCTCTGGCATGATCTTGTCCCAACAGTGTGTCCTGTAAGAAACATGAGGATAGTCAACAAACATCCAAGCATACCAGTCTTTCTGGAGCTGAGCCAGTGACCTTTTTCAGCTCCAGCTGGTTGAGTTATAACTTTGTTCCCCTTTAAGATTTGGGCTCGTCCTTATTGTACTCATTGCCTGTGGCTTTACAAGAATGTCACAGGTGTCTCCTGAATTTTCAGGCTGGCCTGGAAGTAGATGGTACCACCGAGCAACTCTGTGTCCCACAAGAGAGATATGCTGCTTAGGAGCCTTAGCAGAGAAGAAAATTGCCACCACTACGGCCAGTATAATGGTGTAAGTAGATTCCTCATACCCATTCCTTCTCTGCAAAGTAGGTCACAACCTGCTCCTCAATTGCTCCAGTGCTGTTTTGGTGACTTCTACGAATTAAATCAATAGAAAATATTATAGAAAATTATGTATGATGTGACATCTTGGGGGAAAAAAATATGCTTCCTCTGAAATAGAAAAATGTGGGCTTAGGAGCAACATGTGCATTTAATTTACAAAAAAATCTACACTGTTATTAAAGTAGCCACAATGAGAGTACTAGCTACAAATTCGGTGCGTGTACTGGGAAACAAGCTCTGTACTGGATGGGAGACGGGGAGTGGCATGTCTTACACTGTCACACAGATCAAACAAGAAGCTGAAAGAGCTGAGGGCTAGGCGAAGGTCAGCTCAGGACTCAACTGACCTTCAATGATCTTTTATACATAAACAATATTCTGTACCTAAACCATAATATTTTAACAACAGTCCCCCAGCAAACAAAATGTCAGAAAGTAAATATCAAGTCTTTCCTTAAAGATTTACAGGAGCAGGGAACCCAGGCTGACTAACAAACCACAGCAAACCGCAGCTGCACTGCACCTCCAAATGCCAGGGAGCACATTGATGACACTGCTCTCTTGGAAGATTCCAACATCTCCATGCAGCAACTCTTTGCAGTTAAAGAGGTCCCACAAAACCCAGCTATGGCAGACTGACTTATGATCCTGTACAATCCAACACAGTTTTAAATCATAGAATATGTTGTAAGAGACATCCAAAGTTCATGTAGTCCAACTAGCTGCCAGGCTAGTGTTCCCTCTCCTTCCTCCGTCCCCAGCTCCATGTGGCACGGTGGGTCCTCTGGAAGAGAAAATAAGCAGTGATTTTCTTCCCACATGCTCCTTTGCCATGTCATCCAAGCTTGCTCCCCTTCCTCTTTCAGGAAGGATGTGATACTCCATCCTTAGCTTGAATATTAACAGAGTCTTTTAAAATGACTATGAGAACTGGCTGGAGTGAGCTGGAGAATTTCTCCCTCAAGCCCTGATACTGGCCTGATTTTGAAATGGGAAAATTTTCACAAGCGGTGCTTCAGAGATTTTGAAACTTTTCCAGTTCTTTTTTTCTTTTAAAAACAAAACCGGGAAATGAGTGGTGCGTTTTTTTTCCATGTTCCTCCCTCCCTTTCTTTCCTTTTTTTTTCAGTGAGAAGACTTAAATAAAAAAAAAAAGAGAGAGAGAGAGAGAGAGAGAGAGAGAGAGAGAGAGAAAGGGAAACAGGAAGCCCAAATGAGAAATGAGCCTAAAATTATTTTGAATTACTATTTTGAATGAAAGTCTAGTCAGAGCTGTGATAGAGAATGCCCTCTTACCAACAGTATGGTGGGGAAAGGACTGTGGAGGACAAATTAGAGGAATATTGCCTGTGCCTCCCAGCCGAGTTAATTCTGTTAGTTAACTATCGTGAGAGCGGTATTTACATAACCACCCTCGGTGGGAATCGCAGACACAGAGCTGCTCCAGCTTCCCAGCCAAAAAAACAAGCAACGACGGATCTCAAGGACTTAGCATTT
Source organism: Upupa epops (assembly GCA_013397515.1). Lineage (NCBI taxonomy): Eukaryota > Metazoa > Chordata > Aves > Bucerotiformes > Upupidae > Upupa > Upupa epops. Next base: position 128,195 of record VZRI01001599.1, on the reverse strand, counting down.
GTGCATTGATTCAATTCACAGGCACAAGAGCTTTCACAAGCCTGATCACAGGCTGCACGCCTGGATTAGCCAGCTCACTCCTCTGCAGGAAAACTCCTCTGCCTCATCTGAGAGGCTGAAGTGCAGCAGTCTGCCCTGCCAAGGCGAGCTCAGAGCACCCTCTGCTGTAACCCTGCCCATGCTGAGCTGGACTTGGTGCACAGCTGGACATGGACATGGACTGTGGATGCACACACAGACAGCTCAGCTTGGACATGCATGGGGCATTGCCCCTATGGCAGGACACCCACAAGTGGTCATTCCACATGAGTGGGTCTGGTTGACAGTGTCTACTTGCAGACTTTGAAAAAACTCACTGTTATGCTTTTAGGCATCAACATGAATCAACTACTACCTGTTTTGAGTTTCCTTTGGTTTTCTTGCTAGCTAACCATGCCAACAGTGAAAACTTGTGTGCTACTGAAAATATAAATGGATCTGAATTTAGCTCTCAGACATTGATTCTCACTTTGCCTGTTGGCACAGGATGGAATAGTACCTATAGAATATTTATTCCTCGTGAAGATACGTAAATCCTGTAACAAATCAAGGCTGAAATCTTTCTGATAAGCTAAACACACTAAGCTATCTAAATCTCACATTGTAAGACAGATTTTCCTGCACACACACCTTTACAATGGCTCTTTCTGGCATCCTTTCCAGTTTTGCAACATCCTCTTTGATACATGGAAAGCAGAACTGCATTTACTATCCCATTCTCACCATAATGATGAAATGGACAGAATGCGACCCTTTACTCTCTGACCTCCCATGTCCCTGGTCTCAGCAGAGGTACAAGTGAGCTGCAGTCACAGTGATTCCCTTTAAGAAGAAAATGTAGTTTCCATTCGGAATATCACAAAAGAATTTCATGTGTTGCTTTTAAGAGTTGCACCTTTTATTCAGTCTCAGTGAAATCCCTGTACATTAAATTGTCTTGAACCCAGATGAATTTACATGACCTTGTTTAGCAAGCATGTTTAAGACGACATCTGGCATGCAATGTTCCCCCCACATTTTCTTCAGAGAAAATCCTATCTAAGCATATGCCTCAGGAAAGAGTGCGGGAGGATTTTGTGCTACATGAGACACTTCTTGTGCATTTAAAATTTTCCCTGGTGACAAGTATGGATTCTTCCTCCTTAAATAAAGAAACTTGCCTTGCAGTCACAGCAGCTGTCCACATACTCATTAATATGTTACTGAAAAGAGGTCACCTTTGCCTTCAAAAAGAGGTTTTCAGGAATCTCTGTTCTGCCATCATCTGGTTTCCTGGGGGAAAAAAAATTGAAGGTATACACACATTATGAGATGTATTTACAGCCACCACTGATTCCGTTTCAAACTGTTAGTTCCTCAACACCCTGGCCATAAAAAAGCTGTAAATGCAACTGCTTGTGAGAAGCCCTTGCACTGCCCCATGAGGACTCATAGCTACTTATTTATGATTGAGACCATAGAAGAGGAACAGAGTAAATTGAAGTTACACAGCTTCCAATTTTTTCCTCCATAAGAAGTGAACATTAATTTAGTGTGTAAATACAATTTAGGCTCACTCTTTAAAGCAGAGGTGATTACCCAAGGATGGATGTATAAGCTATTACACGCATTGACCAGAAAAAGTGATTGTTCTCAGAATCAGACACAATCCATACTTTAATGCCCAAGTCAGGCGTCGGGATCCCAGCATGTACAATTTCAAGAGTAATTGAAATATCTATATTTATCTTCACATTATTTTACTTGCAGTCACACCATTATCATAGCGCATGTCAACTGAGTTGAGCATGAGTGAACACATTATGCCATCCTTGTTGACAAAAGACTTGCCTCAGACCGCACATGCACAGCTCGTGCCATGGCCAAAAAGTCTCTCAGGTGGTGATTCCAGTAGTGACTGGAATTACTTCAGAAGAGGCATTTCCCCCAGAACCTACACAGAATTATAAAACATGTTGAGCTGGAAGCAATCTTGAAAGGTCACAGTATCACAGTAATGATGAGGCTGGAAAAGACCTTAAAGATCATCCAGTCCAACCTAAATCCTAAACCAAGTAATCCTAAACATCTGACATCTAGATCATGCCACTCAGCACTTCATCCAGCCTAACCTTGAACACCTTCAGAGACGGAGACCCAACCACCTCTGTGGGCAGCCCGTTCCAAAATCTGATCACTCTTTCAGTAAAAAACATTTTCCTAATGTCAAGTCTAAACCTCCCTGATGGAGCTTAAGACTGTGACCCCTTGTCCTGTCTCCAGTGTCCAGGGAGAAAAGACTGACCCCTGCCTGACCATAACCACCTTTTAGGTAGTTATAGACAGCGATAAGGTCACCCCTGAGCCTCCTCTTCCAGGCTAAACATCAGCATCCCCAGCTCCATCAGCATCTCCTTGTAAACCTTACCTTCCAGTCCCTTTACCATTCTAGCTGCTCTTCTCTAGACTTGTTCCAACACCTCGACATCCTTCCTAAACTGAGGGGCCCAGAACTGAACACAATACTCCAGGTGCGGTCTAACCAGTGCTGAATACAGGGGGAGGATAACATCCCTCTCCCTGCTGGCCACACCATTCCTGATACAGGCCAGGATGCGATTAGCCCTCTTGGCTGCCTGGGCACATTGTTGACTCATGCTAAGTTTACTGTCCACTAGCACTTAGATACTTAGACTTGTTAAAACTCATCCTATTAGAGTCTGCCCATCTCTCCAGTCTGTCCAAGTCCCGCTGCAGGGCCCTCCTACCCTCCAACAAATCGACATGGTCTCCAAGCTAGATCATCTAGTCCAACCCTGCTGCAATGAGCAGGGACATCTGCAACTCAGTGAGGTTGCTCAGAACCCTATAAAGTGTGACCTTGAACGCCTCCAGCGAGGAGCTTCTACCACCTCTCTGGGCAACCTGCTCTACTGTTTCACCAGTACTGTTTCTACCTCATTCTATAGAACTTTTTTCTAACATCCAATGTAATTCTACTCTGCTCTAGTGTAAAACCATTGCCCCTTGTCCTGTCACTGCACACCATTGTGGACAATCCCTCAGTGGCTTTCCTGTACCCCATCAGGTACTAGAAGACTGCTGTAAGATTTCCTTGGAGACTTCTCTTGTCCAGGCTGAACAACACTAACTGTCTCAGCTTGTCCTTGTAGAAGAGGTGCTACAGCCCTTTGATCATTTTTGTGGCCCTCTGGATGTGCTCCAATAGATCTTCAACTTCTTGTGCTGAGGGCTCCATAACTGGATGCAGTACTACAGGTGAGTTCTTACCAGTGCAGAGTAGAGAGTCAGAGGCATCTCTCTCGATAAGCTCTCCACACTTCTTCCAAAGCTGCCCAGCATGTGATTAGCTTTCTGGGCTGCAAGCACATTTAGTGGCTCATGTCCCACTTCTCACTGGACATAAGAAACCTTAAGAGTTACTGCAGAAATAAAATAATGCAGCAACTAGAAGATATATTATTTAGGATAGTTTCAGATTCCCAAAGACTCCCTCAAAGCATGATGTTTCCACGGGGGTGTCCTGCAGAGAGCAGACTGGGGCAATGGAGCCTGGAGTCCAGTTGCTCGCTCTACACCATGAGGCTCAGTAGCTCCAAGGGCGTCATGCTTCACATCAAAATGCAGATGGTTGGGAATGTAGCCTAAACAGGACTTTTTCTTTTGTCTGCTGAGGAAATGGCTTGGTGTCGTTTGTTAAAACATGTATACAGGAACAAAGCTTTGGAAAAAAGTTTCCTTGTTGAAAGACTTCTTGTAGCTGACACATTCCTCAGGACACACAAACACTGCCCTGATACAAACCACTCGTGCTGTGTGGTGTCCAACCCAATCTGATGACAAAGCACAGTAAAATCTTGTGCAAGTAGCAAAGAGAAGCCGTATGTAACCCTGGGATTGCTTCCACTTCTTCATGGTGCGTTACTACAGGATTTTCTCCCAGAGCAGACATGACAAGCAGTGTCCAGCTTTCACACCGAGGTTGACCACCAACCTCAGATGAAATGTTCTCAGCAGATGATTGAGCGCTCCTCATGTTGCTTCCATGGCCACTGGGGCATTGCATAGGAAGCCATCCAGACATTTCTCCTTGACAGAAGCAGACACCAGAGTGTTGCTGGAGTTACCTAGACTTTCAGTAAAGTGTGCTCTAAGCATCATCGATACATGAAGTATCAGATCCTGGGCTGGGTCTTCTGGGCACCACCACTGTACAAATGCTAAATAGTAGTAAATAAGCTTCATTTTTAATGTGAGTACCTTGTTTTTTTGAAGTTTGTTGATGAAGGCTTCATGACAGGAGAAAGATAATACTCACTTATAAATATTTATCATCAATTATTCTTTCTATTCTCAGAAAAGAGAATATTCTATTTACTGAGAAAGCAAAGTCTCATTAGAGTCTGCACAAACCAATTATACAGTGTTTATCATCTTTCAACTTTCATGGGTTCTTAATTGCTGTGGGAGAAACAGTTGTTAAATAGCTATTTTTATATGATCCAGATATTATGACTGTTGAACCAGTAAAAAGCAGTGTAGTTGTGCCATTGCTCTTACAATTTTCATCTTCTTATCTTATAGATGTGACCCCTGCAAACCACCCAGTTAGCAAGACAGATACAATTAAAGTTCAGTGGAGGTGCTAGTACATGCATGTAAATACGCAGCACACAAAAAAGTATGTACAGCCACATGCAGCTCCCTGGAGCATCCCGTTCCCTCTCAGCTAATCCAGGGAAGATTCCAAAGCTGTGCTGATGCTGCAGCTTAAAACTATAATTCTCCCCAACTGAATTCCTTCAGGCTCTAAAAATTGAGTTCATTAAAACTGTCATGACATCTAAAAATAATAACTATAACACGAGTCTATAAACATATAGCTATAACTATAGCAACTATAAGAGTCTTAACTTGCCTTCTGAATTTTGGCCCTGCAGCTTTGTATGTTCAGCTTTCTTCTTGGAATCTCACAGCACACTGAATATTTGCTTCCTTCCTCTCCTTTAATGAAAGCTGAGAGTCTCATGAAGCACCAAAATTGAATAATCTTGAATTACCCAACCAATATCACAAGCAACAAGTCCTTCATATCTTAAATTAGTGACTAACGAACATGTAAGAGTCTGGCACCTTTTAAATAAGAAGTGTTAGAATGGAAGTTATTCATCCAAATTCTGTCAGGTCCTTCAGAAAGCGCTAAGGAGGCAAGGCTCTTCTGAACCACAAATACCTGTTTGAAATGGCCCACTGATTGTGCCACATGAACACTGCTGGCTCTCCAGTCCCGCAGGAACAACACACAACTCTCTTCCAATACAAATGAGGGTAAGAGATCTTGAGTTTCTCCAAACAGACCCACAACAGATGTGATTTGGCTAACCAAGAGCTGAATAAATTAAATAGATGTGCAAAAATAGTAGAAAAGATATCAGAAGGGAGCCAAAATAACCCAAAGACTTCAGTCACTGAGGGCATTTGCCAGGTCCTCAAGGAAAAAAATCACTGTTCCCACCAGGCAAGCTTCACCTTGTCCTGCCTGAACAAATGACACTCACCATCCCAGTATATCACAGAGGATGAGCTGGCAGAGACTGTGATGAATTGCTGTAATTAAAGGAAGAAAAAGGCACCAAATTAGCTGTCAAAGAGCAGGATTGGAAGGCTGCACCTGGGATGAGCTGATGCACAGTGTAGCTCCTAGATAGAGCTTCACCACCAATTTGGGATGCTCTGGGCAGTACGAGAACAAGTGATCCCCAAACACCATCTGCCTCTGGGTACTTCTGTCAGCCTTGGGTATGAATCTAGCCTGCACCACATCCTCTCCTCCTGTTTTGGCCGCTATAGGACAGGATTTCCCTTTGCTTTTAAGACTGTTGTATAACACTGATGGCTAACTGACACCTACAAAAAGCAGAGTGATTTGATACTGCTGGGTGCTTTTTAAACCTCCGCGGGATGCAGAGGGATGCCAGTTGCAGCACACAGGCAAGAGCTTAATATTGCTGTGCCACAGCTTGCAAATTGTGGTTGCTAGGAAGCAAATATCGCACTGAGAAACCAAAAGAAAGCAACTATTTTAGGTCCAGTTTGGGCCTCATTGAAGGCTTTCTGTTGACTCTAAATAGGATGTGATTTATCCTTTAGCAAATGTAGAGAAAATTTTGGAAGAGGTTAAAAATGAACGATGCCCAAATGACTCCAGGTAATAAATGTGGAGAGCAACAGACCAATGGAAAGGAAAAATGAGTGGCTGGGGAAAATGAAAGGCAACATCAAAGTGTAAGGGAATAAAGCACCATCAGATAAAGAATCTCACTGGGAAAAGCTAACAATGAAAACTTATATTAAACACGTATTATTCCTAGGGTCCCCCTATGCCAGGGTTACATTTGGCAGAGCCACTGGAGGTTTTCCACTTCTCTCCTAACATGGCCATTCTCACCTAAAAAATTCCCTCTACCTGTAAAGTTGTATAAAACTGTCACTGCCCTTTGCCCTGTCTGCTCTCCTGCTGTGGCACCTTGCAGTGATTTTAGGTGTTTTTCTGGGCTATAGAAGGTTTAAAGTTCGCTGAACGAGGCTGATGGACACTTTCTGGCATGTGGTGTGAACCCATCCCAGCCCTGACCCACACCCCTCTCCACTGTACACACAAAAACTCCCCAGGAGCACTGAAACACTGCAGTTGTTTTGTGGAAGCACAAACGAGAATAAAGGAACTTTCAAAGTGGAAAAAAACCTCATCAGACCTGGCTGAAACACAGTCAAATAAACCCAGTCTGTCACTACCTACTGTACCGTTGCAGGACAAGCCCTTTTGTTCAGCAATCCCTAACAACTCCTTATTAATGAAGCTCCATGCAGGCTCTCTCTCCTCATCCTGGCTAAGGTTTGGCAGGTTTTCACCTTCTTTTTGGCAACTCCAGTGCTGCTCGTGCTATGGAGTCCCTAGGACCATTGCCCAGCAAGACACTGCCCTTACTTTGGGGAAGGAGAGAACTCCATCCATGTGTGAGGTGTCCCTGGGCAAGAGACACCAGCCAGACCAACTCCTCTGCAGCCAAACATTTGTAATGAGTAAGGTGATGCTCCCCAGGTCTGTGGTCACCCCAGATAACCCAGGACTCAGGCAGGGCTGACCTTCCAACCATATCCATGATGGTACCCTGTTTCTCTTCACTTTATCTGATATGTCTTGTGGTGCCCTCCCTGGGCTGGGGACAGTGTGCCACAAACCTAGCACAACACGCAACACCTCCAACTGCCCCAAGCACTGTGGAGTTCAGCAGTCTCTGCTGGTATTATAAGTAGGGATGGGGTCTTTTATTTTGTTTGCTTATTTTCACTAACTGAAAAACCTTAGAGAATTAACATCAGTCTGCAGAAAGATATGGAGGTTTTTTGTGTTTTGATAGGAACTTCATGGAGATAAAAAAACTTGCTGCCAAACAGTTGCCAAAAAAGGCATTTTCAGCACCTCCAGGACCTCCCTGGTGGGGTTTCAGAGTCCTTACTGTCCACCTACCCTGGTCCTCTGAAGAGAAATTATTTCCTCGGATATGCTCAGGGAAACTCAGCTGTGATCCTCATCCCCTGAGTTTAGCAGAGGCTGAGACTGGTTGTCTCATCTCCAGAAACTGTATGGCCTTCACTTCAATATCAAACAAATGAGCAAGGCATGTTTAAGAATGACAGTCCAAAATAGCGTGGAACTGCAATCCCTCTCCCAGATCAATCTGATAGCTCATTTTTAGTAGCTCCTTGCTCAATCCAAATATTTGCCCCAAATGGGCAAATTCTTAGAAGCTTCAGGATCCTGAACATGATAACCTTCATTGCATAGGTGGGAGATTAAATCACAAAACTCACCTGCCTGGGACTGACAGGATCCAAACTTTGCTCTGCAAACTCAGCTTGAAGCTCTCTGCAGTCATCTCATCAGCACATTGTCATCAACTGCTGTGAACCTCCCTCCTGCACCTGTTCCCTGAAATTTGATCAGACTTGACAATAAGCCAGGAGAGCCGCTACCTTAGTAAATCGATAAAGTGACCAACAAACTTAAGTCCAGCTATTATAAATATGAGCAGATACTGGTACATTTTAGAGATGGAAGAATGAAAGTGAATTTTTAATGATCACAGATTCAGGGAATCTTCTTATTAATTGCTGGGGATACCAAATAATTCTTGCATGGGATAGAAGACCCAAGCTTCTGTCCCACCAATGCTACAGCCCCATTACTGTGAGCTGAATTTCTCTATAGCTGATGGATGGGGAGTAGACCATTGCCTGTTCTGGGGCATGGTTGCAAATCCCAAAGAAACCCTGTGGTCCAGCAAACCCAGCTGCTGTTATCTGAAGAAAAATTATGAGTGGCAAAGCATAGGCTGCTAAATAGGAATTAGATTTAGATAGATTAAGATAGCTATTGCATGTCAATGTATTCAAATATAAATGGATTATTTGGAACGTGTTCATTGAAGACTAACAGCTCCTGAATGCAATATTGATAAATGGCTAATTACAAAATCAAGCAGTCATTATTAATATTTCCAATGATACATTTGTATGCCAACAACATAAAATCATCAACTTTAAAGTTCCAACAGCCATGGTAATCGGGAGAAGAGGCTGTGCTCTATGCAGAAAGCAATCAGAAAAACAGTGCCTGGCTGAAACAGGAGATATAAAACTGAGCTTCCTGGATGCCACAAAAAACCCAGAGCTTGGAGTCTGATGGAGGCTGGAGGAGCTGCTTTTAGTTTTGGGTAGGCACAGCAAGGAGGAAATTGAACTTAAAATCTAGGAAAACCCGCTGCAATTGGGATACAACACTTACCTGTAAAGGTACATAGTGTGAGCATTAGAGAGTCAATAGGTCGAGCAATGCCCTGTGTACTCGCAGTAAATCATAACATTTACTCAATTAGATATACTTAAATGCAATAGATTTCCGTGGGAATACAGATCAGGTATAACTTCCAGCCAGCATGTCAGTTGAAGGAACAGCACTAATTTAATACACAGCACTTGCAGCTCTGTGCAGGCAGTGTTGTGTTGCTGGGTCACCACCACAAGGAAAGCAAACACACTGTTCTGAAGAGATGATGTCTTGCAGTAAATTTGAACCAAATTAGATTTATTGAGCATGGCCACATTTCAAACTCTCGTGAGGAGAGCTCCCACCAGACCAAGTGGCATCTCTCAAGAGCATCTTTCAGAGGCTGGCAGGACTGAGCCTCACACACAACTGGATGGAACCTGAACTAAGCCCTCCCTGAATTTTGTGGGAGTCAATCTCTTCTCCCAAATTACTAGAGTTAAGATCAGAGGAAACAGCCTCAAGTTGTGCTAGGGGATGTTCAGATTAAACATGAGGAAAAATTTCTTCACTGTCAGAACAGGGATTGGAACAGGCTGCCTGGGGAGCGGTTTAAGTCATCATCCCTGGAGGTGTTTTTTAAAGAACACATAGATGTGGCACTAGGGTACATGGTTTTAGGGTACATGGTTTAGTGGGCAGGGTGTGGTTGGGTTGATGGTTGCACTTGATGATCTTGGAGGTTTTTTCCAACCTTAATAATTCTATGGTTTGGCTGATTAGTCCTGTGGGCGGCCTTGCTGTGCACTCCCACACCACTCCTACAAAGGCAGCCCATGCAGGATGAGCAGCCAGGCTCCTAGGGTGGCTGTGCAGTGTAGGGGCACTTGCTGCGCGCCCCCCTGGACCTTGCACTGCGATCCCAGCATGGCCCTAGACCTGACTTCTCCCCATCAATCAGGGAACCACTGGGACATCATATCAAGGTGGCATGAGATCAAGAGGCAGGAGCTCATGAGTGGACTAAACCTCCAACACCAGTAAATCTAGATAGACCATCAGCAACAAACCCCTCTGCACAGACTGGACAGCCCAATGCATGTTCTGCAGCTGTGATAGGATTGAGCCCCACCAAGCTGGCAGATGAGGCTGGGGCACACCAGCCACTGATGATTTCCAGACAGCATCCCCCTCTTGCAGAAGGATGTACAGTTTTCACTGCATCATGGAGGGTTTGGGAGTCTGCAGCAGCCTGCGGGGGCTTTATGGAGCATGTTGCAAAAAGCTTGCCCTCAGAGCAGATGCATATTTTGTTTTTAATCTTAGAACCAAGTGCTGTTCTCACCTTGAGATAAAAGCCAAGCGCTTTCCCCCTAGATCCTCTATCTCATTGGAAAAACAAAGGTGGGCCTCAGTGTTGGGTGGTGCCAGGAAAGGAAATAGGGAAAGGAGGCATCCCTTCCTCTATCCCTCCTGGCCCAAGCATGCCACCACTCCAATGGGCCAGGTCCCATGAGAAAGGCCACCACAGAAAGACAACCCCTGAAGGGCATCTTGGCAGAAAAACTCCTGGCCAGTAAGAGCCCTGGGATGAAGTTCTGGGCCATTTCTCAACAACCTTACAGGGATGTACTAATGATTTTTCCTGTCTCTCCCTGATGTGATGGTGTCAAAACGAAATGTGCACCAGTAGTGGTGGCACTGCAAGTACTGCCTTGAGTCTCCTGCTTCAGAGCCAGCCAAAAAAAAAATATATAATCCCAGAAGAACTTCCGTTTCCTTTTCAGCAAAAAATAAACACTGCTTTGTCCATACTGACACATTCTGTGCCACTGCTCTGGTTCAGCTCACAAACTTCATCTGGGAGGTAGCAAAACGTTTTACTTTCATGCAGTTGAAATGTGTCCTCTTGGCTCTGGTCTGACTTTTGCGTTTCTGTCTATCAATAGCCAATTCTATAGTGGTTTTGTTATGTGTAGCAGTGATTTCTTTTAATGCTTCATTTTTTCATGTGAGATATTTTGAGCAGATTCAGGATAAGATGGAAGTCTAGGATGTCTAAATCCCTCATGCAACAGATTTCTTTAGCTTTTTTCTACAAACAGCAGTATGTAGAGGGTCCAGCCTAGAGGGAAAAGCTCTTCACTCTGCTAGTAAATCTGTTCTGCTTCTTCATCTAGAAGAAGCTGAGAACAGCACACTAAAAAAGAAGCGTTTTTCCCAGCTAGCTAAGGGGGTTTATTACTGTTTCCTGTAAGCACCACTAGATTTGTGACCTAGTAACTTATGAATCTCAATTGTTTTGCAAGAAAAAGCTTTCTCTAAAAACTGCCAGCACTTTCAGTTTTATTTCAAATCGAGACCTGGCATCTCCCCAACTCTAATTAATGGTGGTTATTTTTTGCCATCTCCAGTAGCAAAAACACAACAATTGGCCTACAAGTAGAGTAGACACAGCTTCTGCCACAAACCTGCTGGGCAGTCACCATTCCAACATCACAGAGAAGAAAAAATAAATCATGCTACCCTTAATACATTTCTTTTTCCAATGCAAAATAAATGTTGTACTAAATCACTTGTTATCACTCGTGGGGTCTCTGCAAATAAATCCAGCCTTAGGCTTCAAGCACGTCATGAATTTTCCACCAGAAAGCACTGATTCGTGCAATTTGCTATGTGGAAAAGATATTGATTCTGTCTGGCTTTTGGGCATAAGTCATGTCTGATTTTTTACATGTCCATCTTCCCTATGTTCCTGGCTTCCCCACTGCCTACCTGCTCAAACACAGAGAGAAGTGGCTCCTGGGATGGACTCTTCTGCCCTGCATACTTTCTCCTGGAACAGAGGACCTCAAAGCCCAGCACAGCAGTGCTGTCACCAGAAGATAAAAGGTGGATGGGGTGAACCTAGTCACACCTCTGCAAAACAGATTTTGAGTCCATGGAGACCACAGGTTCTTTGTGGGTTTAGATCCAGTCACATAATTTAAAAGGTAGAGGTCATGGTTAGAGAGTCACAGGGACAAAAAGACTGGGAAGGACCTCAGCTGAGTATTTCTGGACTCTAGCACACCCTTGTCCCAAGGATCAGTGACACAACATTCTCAACACATTTAATCTGGCATATCCTAAAAGCATCTCAAGGACTGTTATGGTTCTTCCCAGGAAATTCTTTGGGTTTGCCAGCCTCTCCATCAGGATCCCTCCTGTACCAAGCATGGTACAGCTGCAGTTCCCATTAGACTTTGATTGAGAAGGGCTGGCCCCATCAATGAGGGCCCAGTGTTCCCAGTCCCTCTGCCTCTGGGTCCCTGAAAACTCCCCTACCTACCACACAGGCGGGATAAATCATGTTTGTCTTTGCTTTGTTTTAGCAGGACAGAGTGGAAGGAAACTACAGCCAGACCCACGGTCTCCCTCTACCCTTTAATCTTCAGCCAATATTGGCTGTGTCAGATAGTCACCCAAATCTAGATGGACAAGTGCATTACTCAGGGAAAAGCTCTCTAGCAATTGCTGGATGTTTTGCTCATTCATGAATCTCAACAACAACAAAACATATATATGTCTTCTATTCTGGGACACTGGCACGTCTGACGGCAGGACCGGACCCTGCATTGACAACACAGCGCTCAGCGCGTACCATAGCCCTTAAGAAAACACACTCGGGGCTCAGAAAAACACTTCAAAGCACCATGACTAGCTAAAACCCCTCGGCGTTAACATCTGGCCTGTGGATGTCTGAGCTCTTGGCAGCTCGTGGAGGTGCAGTCGCAGTTGTCACCCCTTTATAAACCTCTCCTGCTTTGTTGTTTGGCATTGCAGGCAATCCCCCAGCCCTGACTGTGTATAGTCTAGCACTGCATATGTTAGCAATGAGCTGCCACAGTCCATCGTCAGAATATGAGCTCACTGCAGAAAACTAATCTCCTTCCCTTTCTTATTCCCTGGCAAGGCAGCATTTTTTTTCTTGCAGCTGTGCTGGAGGACCAGTCTTGGGTTCAGGGGCTGGTTTCCTGTTCAGGGAATTTTGGATGGAGGTGGCTGGTGGATGAGGTCTTGAGAGCCCCCATGTAGGAGCTAGTACAGTATAAAGACTGCAGTGACTCCTTCATTTAGGAAAAGTCAAAACAATTAGCCAAAATCACAGCACTACAATGGACTTCCTCACACTGAACTGGATACCCCACAGCACATTAGACATCTCAAGTGCGTGAAGGTTACACTGAGCATAGGGTGACTTCACAGAAAGCTCCTGTTCAAGCAGAGCATTTTGAAAGCAGATGCATTATGGATTGATAAGGTGTCAAATAGTTCTGGTGGTGTCTCCAGAGATAATATCAGCATTCATATTTACACTCCATCCTGTTATGCATCTGCAGATCTCCAGCCAACTGAGACCCCATGTAAGCATGTGCAGCTCACAGTGGCTGAGGTCCAAGGAAGTTGCTGATGTGTTACCTTCCACCACTCACGCCCCACTTAGATTAGTTACAGTAAATACCAAAACCACTGGATCATTATGGACATCTGTCTGGACTTTATGGCACTTTCATCCTACCATGACCACTGGTCCAGCTCGCAGAGTTGGCTAGACTTTGGTTACATGAGAAATGGTTTGCTGGCCAAGCTGTCCCAAGCATATCTACGCAGACAAGCCTTCCTCTGTCTGTAAGATCAGTTCATCAGTGACACTGGTTTATCTGCAGCCGCGCTTGGGCCAATATTTTCTTGTAGGCATAGCAGTGCAATTGTTAAGTCTAAACTCACATCAGTTTTTCTATCCTTGAGCTTTCCATCCACATGCCAAAGAAACCAATGGAGGGTTCCATGGCCATAGTTATTTAAAGAACAGTAATTAACCTCACTGCAGGACTTCGAATCTCGAATCTCGGAAGAGGCAGTATCTCATTTAAATGATAGGCAGAGCCCTCATTACCAACCAGGTGATGCGAATGATGGCGATCACTGCATGGTGACATCCATGCAGCATGTGCCAAGCTTGGAGAGAGGAGGATGATCATCTGGAGCTCAAAGCCCAGCACCCAGAGCCTCTCAGATGCTGGTTATAAACTCTGACAATGACAGTGAAGTGGAAGCTGAGACTCAACTCTCATAATCATGCAGCCCCAAGCAGCCTGAATGCCTACAGAAAAAGGACACTTGACAAAATCAGTCCCATTTGTACTGGTGTTACTCTGCAAAGAATAAGCAGACACAGAGCACTTTAGGGTAGAAAAGCAATGGCTCACCAGGTGTCGGAACAGCTTTCCAGCATCCTCGTCATTCACAAGAACTCTTGAATATAATTTCCCTGTGACAAACTGCACCAAAGGCTGCTCTGCCTGGCTGGCAGCACCAAAACCACAGCACACACCTGCATTTGGAGTCAGGTACAGACAGCTGCCACACAGCTTCCAGACAGTGCTCTCCATCCTTGGCTTATCCAGAGTAACAGTCCCATTCCAGCATTGGCCAGGCAGCCAGAAAACTGCTTTCTGTGGTTCAAGTAGTCAGGGAGTTGATTAGCTTCCAGATTCAGAGTAGTCTGGGCTGAGAGGCATCTCTGGAGGTTGTTGATCCAACCCTTTCTCTAAGCAGGGTTCACTTCAAAGGTGAATCAGGCTGCTCAGAGCCTTGTGCACAGTATCTGATGATCTCCGGGAATCCACAAATCTAAATGATGATTTCCAGTGTCTGACCACATCCATTGCAGAAATGTTTTCCCATGTATCTACTTGTGATCTGTTTTGCTGTTTCTCATGCCTATAGACTTTCTGGATACACTCCTAGCCTCCACAGTATGTTCTGCTGTTGAAAGATAGAATGTTCTACAATGATAGGAGCTAGGCATAGTTTTCAAAAGGAAGGAAATGCCTAACACTGACAAAGGATTTACAGGGTTTTTTTTTTGAGATAGCCCTTTTCTGCTTTACATGGGACAGTAGCATCCAGCAGTGTCCTATACTGCAGCAAGTGCAGCATAGGAGAGCCACGCACCTTACAGAGCACATGTATTGGTGGAGAGCCAACCCATGCAGCAAGCACTGGGTTTTGCTCATGGGTTAACTCAGCATTACTTTACTTCTTGCCTGTTTCTACTAGTTGGCCACCTTGAGTTGTTGGTGATTGTCACCAGACAAGGAAAACTGTATGGGATTCCTGTTCAATCAGTTACCCCACTTGTGAGAGTCACAGGACTATTACATTTGTGTTAACGCCATGGCAGGGTTCATCCAGGATTCATCTTACCTCAGCCTCTTCTCAAACAACCTGGTCACTCAATAGGAGGGGCAATTACCTCTTTAGAAAACATCTCCAAAATTAAAACCTTTAAAGGGAATGTGATGCTGCAGTACCATTTTGTAGACGTTCACTGGCAGTGCTCTCCCTTGTTATAATGCAGACCACTCGCCTCAGAACATGGCTTGGCAGACAGGACTCCCAGCAGCATACTTATGGCTGCATTACCAGCCTGTTTATTCAAGATACAGAGTTTCTATAAATAGGTTAATTACTTTCCTTTAATTACATATTCTTTTACTAAATGCCAATAATAAGAAGGAGCATCTACCCTAGAGATAAGATTATGCCACATTCATAATTCGGCTTTTTGGGACAGCAGATAAATGTCTCAGCCATTTTAAAATACAAATTTGTCATTCATGAGAGCAATAAATAATGCAAACAGGATGTGTGGTTACATTGACGTTATCACCTCATTGCTTAAAGGCACCCTGGGCATGAATATGTGACACTATTACCTCAGACTCTGACAAATTATTGCCCATCACAATCCTATCTAACACAGGGGATTGGATAAGATGGATGAGCACTGGGAAGATTTTATGGTTGCAGTTACAGTACTGTGCAACTGTAATACAATTACTGGAGTTATTGCTGAAGCAGCAAGGGATGCTGGAAAGCAAGTGAAAGTCTGCATCCTCCTGGGAGGTAACGTGTAAAGAACATTTAACGAGTATACCCCATGGGGGATTTCCTACCCTGCAAGTATTTAAACTGCTAATTAATTCCTATTAAAACAAGGTCTTTTGTGTACATCAAGAAAAGGTTCCTGAGGCTTTGAGCCTGCAGTGGGATCTCCTAGAACTTTGTACCACCTGGGTCTCACAGGCTTGATCAAGATGGTATGAAGCACTGGTAAGTCCTGCAGTGCCCTCCATTCTGGAGTTGGAGCACCATGTCTGTGGCTTAAGGCCATTATCAAGTGTGATACAAGTACAGAACACTAAAGAGCACCACAGCAGCCAGCCTACAGGCACAAAGAAATGATGCATAGGGGTGCTCAACCCCTACTCTGCACGTGCTTCAAGATTAGCCAGCTCAGTTCCATGTAAAAACTTTGTTCTTAACATCATGCTTCCTTGAAAAATTTAGAAATGCCCACACTCTCAGACCATTCATGAAAAACCAGAGGCTGACAAGTTGCCTCGGAGGCCAGAGGCTCCAGGTAAAACAGGACCATACTGTAAAAGATCAGGTTACTGGTATCCTGTCTGAGATGTGATGTTTGGATCCTTTCTCCATCCCTCCTCCCCCCTGGAGAACATATTTCATTTTGTACACTCACAGCTGCTTCCATGCATAATTTTTGAAAAAAAACCCTTATCCCTTATTGGCCCGTAAAAGGCACTGACTGACAAGGATGTTGTCTTTACTGACGCAGTACGGGACTGGCAGGCCCCTGGGCTGGACCAGCCTAGTTTGTTCATGTGGATCCTGGATGATGTCTCATGGCACAAATGCTCTAGCAGCAACATCAGACTCGGTGAGAGTTGAGACATTCTACCCCTAGCCAGGCCAGGAGATGGATTTGATAAACACATTGGCATTCCTGCCCCATCCAACCCAGACACACGCCAACAGCCAGGCACCCTGCTGATCTTTCAGACAAGTGCTACCAATACAACCCTGTGCCCAAGGTAGGATCCCAGTGGCCAGAGACAGGCCGACAAGTGCTGCGAATCACAGCAGTCTGAGGGTCAGGGTGTCTGTCAGGACCTTGGATTAAAACTCGTGCCTAGAACACCCTGTGTAGTAGTGACCCAAGGCAGCTGTGGTACTGAATCAAATGATGGTGGTGGTTTATGATCTTGGCTGCCTCTTCCACCACCCAGTCCCGGGTGGGAGCCAGCCTCACCTTGCAGGTACCCAAGCAAAGGCCTCTTCATGAATAGGATAACTAAATTAGTCTTAACCATGAAGTTCTTCCCCTGCTAATCGCACCCTCGTACGACTCAGTTTGACGTAACACTGCCCTCTTGTGCTCCAACACGTAAGGGGCCTTTGCTGATGGGTGCGTTCTATTTTTCCCCTTTTTGTTTTATTGGAAGGGAAGGCAATCCACTAACACATTCTTTCCCAGTTATTTGTAGAGCAGTGCCCATGGTACTTTGTCCCAAGAGGTCAAATCATTTCCATTTCTCATCATTCTGCAAGCATGGGTGTCTAGTTCAACCTAGGCTGCCCATGCATTCCAGGCAGGGAAATTAAAAACATGGGTAGCAACAACAAAACCAAATAGCAATAAAACCACAAGTCAAGGTGGAGGAATGATGGACGATAAAACAAATAGAAACCTGCACTATTGTAAAAGCATTTTGCCTCACACAGGCTGTGTTAAACTTTTTTAGAACACTGGTTAATGGAAGGAATCAGCTTTTAATTAATGCTCTGTTAAATTTAGTTCTTTAGAGGCACATATCCCAAGCAGAAAAAAAATCAATTCATCGTGATTAATGTTTTACCTGGAAATAACTGCAATCTCTTGCTAATCGTGGGCAACAGAATGTCTGGGGCTGGAGGCCTTCCCTCCTCTCAGTCTCCAGTAGACTATGGGGAGTTAATGTTCAAGATACAGTTAATGGTCTATTAGCCCATGAGACCTAATGAGCAGCACAGCGTTGCTACTGGTGATAAAGAACTCAGTAGTTCTGCTGCACCTTTGAGAAAACTTCTCTCCCCTGTTCTCTGGTTGAAGTTAGAAGACGACATGACCACAATGACATCCATTTCTTTACCCACTTGAAAGACATTCACTGGGGCAATCTTCGTAGAATCATTGGAATCATTCACATTGGAAAAAACCCTTGAGATTATTGCCCAGTTATGACTGATGTACTACCCACACAACCTAGTGCCCTTCCTTTAAGGCTCTTGAGACAAAGCTGAAATCGATGGGATGGCCCCATGGACAGAGGCTGCAGAAATGCAAAGGCTCAGGAATGTGTACTGTCACAGGCTTCACCACAGGAACACCTCCTGGGCATTTGCAACACCGTTCAGATGGCTGCTCATATCACTTCTTTCTTTTGCAGAACGCACATAGTTTAAGTCTGATTTTATTTCACTATTTACCAGATCTGCATCAGCCAGCCCTTCACATCTGACAGAAATAGGCATTTTAAAAACTTATCCTTAAAAATCAGTGGAAGTGGTGCAGCAACTGCAGCATTCAAGCAGAAAGATATAAGCTCCCTGGGAGAGGAAGGAATGATGTTCACCAAAGAGAAAGAAGAACCGATAATGACATGAGGGAAAAGGTGCTTTTCTGACACAGTGCTGATTCTGGATTATTGATATTTAATGAATTACTTGCAGAAACAGAAGAGAAAAAAGTAGAAAGAAAATTAAACAGGTGCCAAGTACAGGTAGGGAGACCCTGCATCATTTTCTAATTGATCTCAGAACAGCCTGTCCCTGTACAGCAGCACTCTCAGGTGGGTCTATAGCTGTGTGTTTTCACACCGTAATCTCTAATGTGCTTAAGTACCTTCTTACCTTCAGTGCAGAGCAAGGCTGCCAATGTGGACCTGCACAAATGTTTTCTTACATTAAAACCTTTGTTTCTGTATCCTTCAAAAAAAGCCTCTGGAGGATAAACATTAATTCAGAAGGGGAAAGGGTTGTAAGAGCACTTCAATCAATAGCCTATGGAATATGTAATCACTGACAGTACACCAGCTCGTGCTGCCTGAAACAGAATGAAGCTCATTTGCTACACTACAAAGCTCTAGCTGAAAAAAACCCAAACCTACATTTTCAAAGTGGAATCAGCTCTTTGCACTCCTCTCACTGTGATAATGGAGCTGACAGTGGATGATGACAACAGCTGTGCTCCCTCGCCATCCAGGCAGACTACTTGCTGCCAGTGCTTGCAAGACGTGGTCATGATTTCTTAGCTGGTAAGAAGAGGACAGCAGCTTCCTTGGCATCAGCCAAATTAAATATTGAAAATGTTTATGTTTGGGAGGGATGTGGCTGAGGATTTGGGAAGCTCTTCAGACATTATTAAAATGCACTAAGTTGTTTGCTGGCAGCTATCTACTATCATCAGGCTGGATCTGGTACGTTAGAAACTTCTGCATGTATTTTTCTAAATACAACCTCAATAAGAGAAGATGACACAAGTTTCTTGACGAGAAAACTTGACATTTTGGTGTTGACATCTCCTACTAAGTATTCATAATAAAACTTCCTGGAAAAGACAGAGAAATTACACTGTAAAGCTTTTACTGGGCAGAGTTTAAGGTGTCCTTGTGTGAACCTATTTAAAACTTCTGCATTCTTTTTCTGCCAGCCAGAAGCAGAAATTCTTTCCAGAGTTACCAGAACTCTTATTATACCAGTGAGGTTGATTCTTCTGATAAACTAGTTAAAGCAAAATACAGTGTTGGATGAGAACAGAGTGATCTGCCTACCTGAGATGTAGTCCCAATAAAACCAGTTACATTGAAGAGCTGTTGAAGCCATCACTAACATTGTATTTTCTTTTCCAGCTGAAGGTGTCTTGATGACACAACCTGTAGTGTGGGTGTTCGTGGATGCTCGGCAGCGAGAAAGGTTTTCTCAGCAGCAATGGCCTGGAATACTTCCCATTACTTAGTGCTGTCTCCAGCTAGCAATGACTCTTAAGTTTGTTTCATAACTTGAACTTAGTGCCACAAGAGAAGCATTCATCAGCTCAGGACTTGAGTCTGTAATGTATTTTTCCTGAGGCTTCACCTTAAGGCAATCTAGAAATGGAAAGGAGTGAGGATACCAACTTGTTATCATGGTCACATTTTTTTACTCAATGAAGTTATAGCAAAAATCCACTGCAAATTTTACTTGTGGTCCATTGCCTGCGCTGGCTGCAAAACCTTGGCCAACAGTGGGAACACTGAGAAAACACTGAGAGGTTGGTACAAAAGGAAAAAATCGTTATTTTCATCCAGAGTTAATTTACTTTGGAAATGACAAATATGGATATAAACATCCTGAGCTGGAGCCACTCCTCATTCTGCTTTACAAATAGGTAGCTTTAATATAAAGACTATTCCATCTGTAAAGGGGTATTATTGTGAGCTTGCCTATGGCAGCATGAGATGGGATTCACTAACCCCTGAGGGCTCTCACTTGTGCAGTTCTTTAAATTTCAACACTGTTAAAAGTTTCGTTGTTTACCTGGTGGTGGTGAAATACACATTAATTGGCAGTCCTTGCAAAGCATCCTGCAGCTCCATCCTCTGAGGTCTCAGACCTGTCGGCAGAAGTGGATTGGTTTTGTGCTCAGGAGCCCATGAAGGTTTTCCTTATTAAATGTCTTGGCAGATAGCATGGGTGTGAGAGCCCTGTGGCTTTGCAGGAGCAGGGGATGTGGAGATGCTGGGGGTGCAGAGATGCTGGGGGCATTAACCCCTCACTGCACTGCAGGGTGATGTCCACTACATCACCTTGGGGATGGCAGCACCCAGCAGTGTGGATTAGCCCAGAGAAAATATATCACTTCTTTCCCTTGGCACACAGCAACAATAAAGCCAAAGTCAATCAAGCTATACAGAAAAAACCCACCTTTCTACACTGAATTCTTCTCTGAAAAAAAAAAAAAAAGGAGAAAAAGAAAAAGAGAAAGGACGAATCTTCCTACAGCCAAGTACTGTGAGGAATAACTATCAAGAGAAATCTATCTCTAAAGCCTTGATGGCTGAAAAGAAAGATTTTTACACATGCCAACTCCATTGTGACCACAGTCACAGGGATTTAAAGTGTTGCACTATGTGACAACAGAAATAGCACCATGTTGGCAGACCTTTTTTTTTAATGTGTTAAAAGGTCATTAATCATTTCCTAGTGTTTCAACAATCAGATGTATTTGATATCTTCATTTACTTAGAACACTCATAGCAGTGCCTCAGCTATCCTCATATCCTTGGAAACAGCTGCTTGGCCTGTTAAGGTAAACAAAATAATATTAAAAGAAAAAAAACAACAGAGAGAGATAAAGTGGAAAGAAGATAAAGGCAAACACAAAAACGTGAAGGTTTCAGTAAATACAGAACTGTATTACATACATGCAATCAGTAAGGTCACTTGTGTAGTAACTCATAACAAAGTACAGTTGACAATGTGATACTTTTTTCTGCTGGAGAATATAATGTGAGGCTGAGCATGCTAATGACTTTTGGAAATGGGCAATGACAAAGATTGATTAATATCAGTTGACAGCCTGTTCCATGGCCCCGAAGCAGGAATAGCGATGATTGATTTGGTAAAATATGGGGCACGGGCTTTAGATAATAGAAAGCCTACATCTGAGCTCAATCTGGTTTCAGAAACCAGATTTAAGGGCCAAATGTTTAACAATAGTTAAAAGCTTAAAGGAAAAGGCAGAAGTGTGGCATTATGTTCAAAAGGCACCTACTTTTAAGGATGTTTTTTGATGTTAAAGTACCTTTACAAAGTTGAACCTGTAGTCTGTGGCATTTAGAATCAGAAAGCCAACACACACTCAGAAACTGAAGAAAAACATTAGGGGTGGGGAAGACGTCAGCACAATTGCTTCTAAAAATCAGAAAGTGACATTGTTAACATCAAGATGTTAAAGCAGCAGGTTTCAATGATAAAACCTAGTGCTGGCTCATGAAAAGTCATTTTCTGTGATGATGAGGAGCAAGGTGAACAAAGACCTATGACAATTTGTAGGGCTGTACGTTCACTAGTCAGGCTGCTAGGGCAAGGTAAGAGAGAGATCACAACCCAGCCAAGAGGGGTGCCATGTGTTTAGGTTTAACAAAATATGGTTCCCCTGGGAATAATGGGAGGAGAAGCATTCCCATCTTCACTTTGTGAGGACAGAGGAATGGAAAGAAGTGTCCTGAGCCTCAGAAAAGCCAGACCAGTACACTCAATTTATAGTGGCTTTGTCCATCTCAGCATCTAAGTGAGAACAAGATAGAATTTCATGGCAGATGCACACCAAAGGGCTAGTCTTCATTAGTGATACGGCTATGTGTGAAGAACTGAGTTAGCTGACATGATGCTGGCTATCCTGTGTAAAACAGGCCAAACTGTAGTTGACACCAGCAGCTAATCACAATTAAACCTCGCTGCTAATCAAAGCAGAGCTTCTACAGCAATTCCATCACCCACCTCAGCCTGCTGCAGCCACCTCCTCTGCAGCACAACACAGCATCTCAGTTGTTTCTTACAACGTGACAGATTGGAAGCTGTGCAGTGTGGACCTAATTAGGAAAAGAAGGCATTAAGATACACAACAGAAATACAAGTGTTTTCACCGAGATCAGAATCTGTGAAAAAGTGGACAAACTTTTGACTAGGGCAGCTTGAGGGTTTCCTGGGCTTTTTTCCAAAATGCATCTTTTAGCTGCAAATGGTGTTATGCTATTACGTTATTATTCATAGTGAAGTCCATGGAGAATCCAGCAGGCTCCCAAGGAACTGAGGATGGAAGTGCTCCTTCCCACTCAGGGGAAGGGTCTGACCTTTATCATTTATTGACATCTATCTGGATGCTTCCACGAAAAAATGTAAGACCTTCCTCCTCTGAGGTCAGCTCACTTATAAATCATAAGTGTCTGCAACTGACAAGATATCCCATATTACAAGGAGGTGCTCATGGTGTACAATGACAAGCAAACCTTTTGAACATTATCAGCCACCCTTAACTAGCAAAGTCTGCAAAGAAACATCCATCCTGGGTAAGTTATCCCTTAGATAGGGCTCTGATGATCATGTACTAAAGAATTGATGCACCTGTTCCTGGGGATCAGTTACTGATGTGAAGGCCTCCTTTGCCTCAGTAGCTGTGTCAGAAATCAGAATGGGGGGGCACTGGCAGTAGCACACCTTTTTTTTTTGGTTGGTTGGTACTCACCACACTCTCCTTTGGTCATCTCAAAGTCAGACATGAAAGGCCTAAATAAGTTATCAAAAGGCTCTTCCTGCCACCTGTGGGTGGATAAAGGCAGGTGACCTCAAAGAAGCGTTGTTGTTCCCGGACACCACATTTCATTGTGCATGTGGACAGGGCACTGATAAAGAGAAGAATGTGGAGAAAACCTATTCGGTGAATTGCAGTTGTAACGCTCCAGTCAAAAGCATCACCTGTGCAGCCAGATGTGGTCACAGCTCCAAATACCGCAGAGGACGCTTCAGGAGATGGGTCTTTTCTTCCAGAGCCTGTCTTGATGTCTCCTTGGCTACAGCACACGTGTTTGCAGGTGCATTTGCAATATAGAGCCTTCCCTTGTGTGCACCAGCAGTCAGTTCTGGTATTAAGTCACCTGCGTAGGAAAATACCTGATGACATTTGCTGTCTTCCCTGGTTTTATAATATCTTTCCACAGGATCAGAGGCCTTGGTGATGAAGCAGGCAGCATGATGGGCAGATATGAAACAGAAGCCACTGATACTGCTTGTACTTTTGACCCGAGTCATTAGTCACAGTTCAGACCCTTGGAAGTTATTTAATTCAAGGGGAAGTTTAAGCGTCAGGTAGCTCCACTATGGTGACAAGTGCATGAAATACTGTGTTTTCAGACAAAACCAAGGATCAAACCACTGAAAATTATACCCTCCTCGTGGCTCCAAAGCCCTTTCTAAGCTCCCCTCAACACACACTACTTCACTTCCAGATTCAGTGATTCTTCTTTTCTTCTGCAAATCTGCTCCTAATTTTTGCAATTTACAAAAAAGCATCCACCCAAGTTCTGAGCTTTTAAAATCCCAAACAAGAGTCATTTGGATTGTTTTTACATTACTATTTTAGTGGAGGAGCAGGAGCAAGTGGTCACTATCTCTTTCAGCTGCCATTTGAAAAGTGCTGGTTAAACCCATTGGATTTGATACTGTCCAGCCTAAATCAGAACAATATGCAGTGCACTCTTAAAGCAAGAATTCTGACCATAGAAGTGTTTAGTACTGAAATCATGCTTTTTAGGACGTTGTGAGATATCCCTCAAGTAAACTTTGCTTTGGAAATCGATAGAATCGATTTTGTTTATGCTGGACACTATTCACATGGCTGCAGAGTGGTTGCTAATTGACAGGTCAAAAGCTGCACGTGGAGTTTTGTAGAGAGTGTCTCAAGAGTTTATATTTAAGTGACGAAGTTATGTGATTATAGATGTCACTCTAACATTTCATACCAGAATCACAAACAGTTTTTAATATTTGAGTTCACAGTGAAAAGCTATGACACAAAAATAACTTACACCCCGCTGCCACAAAGCTCTTCAAGGCTCAGTTTCCTTGCCCCAAAATGATGAGGAAGGTCAAAGAGAACATCAATTAAGTGGGTTGGGGTTTTTTTCAAACTAGCTACAAGTTTGAAGAGAACTTCTGCTTTTATTCTGACTTCCCTTTGGGAAGAGTATGTTTTTTTCTAGAAGTGATGACTAAATCAAAATGTTTATCCTTACCCCTAGCCTACAAACAGAAACCAGTAAGGCTTTTTGATGTCTAATCTGAAGTTTGGTAGTTCCTAAGAAATACATGTGAGAATATTTTGTCTAGCAGAAGCCAGGTAAGGCACGCCATCGTTTGCTTTCATGCACAGAAGTTGTTGTTAATTGAGAAAGAGGAAAATTAACTTTGGGATTAGTCACATTTGCACTACCTTTGAACTAGCATGTTGAGTGAACTCAGACTTTGCTTTCAAGATAAAAGGAAAGGGCTGGACTCTGACATCCTCTGAATGATTTAACTGCAAGTTTAACCAATTTAATGAAGTGTTTTAACTCCCGTTTAAGGTATAGTTTCTGTGATGTATGGTGTGCTCTGCAGATGCTGGTTCTTCGTGTGGGTGATAACTGCTGTCCAGGCCTATTGACTGAGAGGAGAAACACAGCAAGTTCTTAAGGACAAGAAAAATGAGATTTTACCACTGAGAGGCTGAGGAAGATTCAGCAGCTGCTGCACTCAAACAAAAGCAGAAGACTTGTAGGGAACCTTAGCTGTGTTAGAACAAACAAAGCCAATGCTTAATTTATTTTGTGGTCAAGACGCTCAACCCAATTCTTCTACAAATCATACCTAGTGCTAAGGGAATGTTATAAACACCACAACAAACCTGTGTAACACTGCACATGGAAGTTAACACTGACAGAAACCTTCTAAGCAGATCAGCCATTTACCAAGCCAGCATTCTTCTGTAGACCTACACACACCTTCCAGGTCAGCGCCACATCAAACTAACCCATGATGCCCATTCAATGACATGCTCTGAAGCTTGATGGGTACTCAGACGCTCCCATTAAAGGACCTTTGGAGGGATTCCTCCAGGACAGATTTTGCCCTGCCAGACACAGGGTGTCTCACGGTGACAGGTTCTTGCAAACATTTTGTTATGAACCTTGTGTTATCTAGCATTCTTGAGCTCTGTAGTTCAGGTGATCACAAGAAAAACCCTAAACTTCAAGAAAAAATAGAATTCCTGCTCTTGAGGGTGCCATAGGAAGCTTTACATTTGGATCTGGGAGTCAAAATACTCAGACATTCAAAAGAAACCCAAAGCTATCTGAATTTTATCTCATGAAGTCAAAGCTTTTCAAGTTACCTGCAAAAGACATCATGATATTTGCAGCCTAGGATTGAGATTTTATTTTCTCTTATTTCCTAGCCCCAGGGAAACTCTGCAATGACATTTCTATAATAGGGAACAATCCAGGGCTGGTCAGGCTAAGCAGCTGTGCCTCCTCCGTTCCCTACTATCTTCCACCTGGCTGAGTAATTACCATCCTGCATTGCTTCTTGTTCAGAGGATGAGTTATTCCCTCACCAGATAACAAGGTAAAATCAACTTTCCTCACAAATCCCATTATCTTCTGGAAGATCCTCTCTGAATGCAAATTAACAAGTTCAGCAGAGACAGGAGCCCAACAGCAACCCACAGCCTCAATTCAAATTGCCTCCATGCTGTGGGATGAGACAATCTGGATTACTGAGTATTACCTGGGCAGAGCAGTGACTCTGCATCTTATGAGCTCTTGTTCCTCAGATCAAAGAAGTTTGATGGACATTTAATTAAAAGATAAAACAGCCAGCCATAAACCAGCAGACTAACCTTTTGAGTATACAACTCAAGTTACAATTAAAGAATGAATGTACTTGTCAGATTTTTGGACTTCATGGCAATGTACTCCATCATTAAGGGCTAAATTGACTGTTGAGAGCTGTACCCACCTTGCTTTCTAATGCTGTCACAGGGCAAGCTGGTTCAGGTGGTAAGAGCTCCTATGCCATGGTGAGAGTCTCCTGTTCCCACAAATCCAGGGAGATTCCCGGATGAAATCACAGCTGCTCCATTCTTCTTGCAGGACTGCACCTGAAGTGTCCTGGTCCCAAATCAGGGTGTGCTCACTCTTACCCTACTCACAGTTTCCTAATGGGACATCACACACCCCTGTGTTCTGGGGAAGAGCAGACAAGGAGAAAAGCCCGTTTAGATGTTGGTATGAGCACTGTGGATGCTGTGAAATGTTACAAAGTCACTTCAGTGTTATCTGCAGTGGGTTTTCTGTTTCCCGGCACAATGATATAACTATTCCTTCCCTGTGCGATGCCGGCTAGTAGAAAAGAAAGATAGTTACCATGATTACCATGATCAGCTTCTATCACACCATCTTCACCATCACATACACTGACTATTGACATTCGCTGGTTTACAGCTACACATCAAGACAGTAAACTCTTGCAAGTTAACACCCAGCAGAAACATACTTTTCTTAAAAAGGAGAGACAAGTTGCTTAAGGAAAGGAGGCAACTCCTACTAGAACAGCTGCTGCAGTAGGAAAAAACAGATTGACTCTTGGGTGCAGAAGCCTCCAAGACCTGCTTCATCAGTGAGGTCTCCTCTGAAACAACACAGTTTGAGAATCAACACAGAAGCCAGTTGGCTGCCATCTCTCAGGATGCAAAATCACTCAGAGCCCAAGAACTGAACTGTGGAACGTGTCCATAGGAGGGCCACAAGGATGACTGAAAGGCTGGAGTACCTCTCCTATGGGAACAGGCTGAGAGACTTGGCGCTGTTCAACCTGGAGAAGAGGAGGCTCAGATGAGATCTTATAGCGGCCTCCCGGTACCTGAAGGGGCCTACAGGAAAGCTGGGGAGGGGCTGTTTCCAAGGGCTTGGAGTGGGAAGAGCGGGGGGAATGGTTTCAAGTTGTAAGAGGGGAGGTTCAAACTGGAAGTCAGGAGGAAATCCTTCACAGTGAGGGTGCTCAGACACTGGAACAGGTTGTCGAGGGAGGTTGTGGCTGCCCCCTCCCTGGAAGTGCTCAAGTCAAGACCAGATTGGATGGGGCCTTGAGGACCCTGGCCTAGTGAGGGGTGCCCCTGCTCATGGCAGGGGGGTTGGAACTAGATGATCTTTAAGGTCCCTTCCAACCTGAACCATTCTATGAATCTATGAATCAAAGTCATGTAACACAGCACAAAGCTAAAGAGGTTGTTAAGTCCTGCCAAAGGACACCAGTGATCCCCAAGTCCCCCAGCCCTGTGTGCCAAGACATCTGTCCAGCATTTTTCTGGTCACTTCAACTGTCAACTGCATTTTTTACATATCTGGTGCTTAAATGGACTTTTTGCCAGTGCATCCTCTAACTCCAGCCCTACGCACGTTTACACTCTGCTCTGAAGAGATTAAAACCCTAGTGTTAACACAGTGAAAACTTTTGCACAGAAAAGTCCAGAGCCATAAACCATTCACAACTTAGCAGAAATGGCTTCCTAAACCTCTGACTTACTTCAAGATGCAGAAGAGGCTATCATTTTCATTTTGCCCTCTGGTTTATGCTGCATTTCTCTGGCTGGGTTTCATTGTAATCTTGGAGGACTGAGTCATTATCTTGCCATGATAAGGGCAGAACAACTCCCTGAGCATGTAGAACTGGAACGCTTTTTACTAGAGGAACAGTGATACTCTTCACAAATTTGTTTCAATAATATTAAAGGATATAAAGATGTTAAAATGTCTGGATGCTGACAAGCTCTTTGAAAAATTAATTTTGCATTCAGAACCAATAAAACATTGGACAAATGTAAGACATTTAAATTAAAGCAGTTACACTCTAGCTGTGCTTAATCATTGGGATGTCAGTGCTAACACACCACAATAATTGAAGCAGCACTGAAGAGTACTTTGACTTCAACTTAGTAGGAGATGTATCAGCATAGCTGTAAGCGACCAGCAACACATCCACACTGAAAAGGAGAACTTAATGGCACTTTCTGAAAAATAACACTAGCTAACATGAGGCTACAAGTCAAAGCAGACACTGGATGAATTGAACCAGAAATCTGTGGTGAGAGGAGAGAATGGGCAATAGGGAGAAGGTGTCTGCAGTGCCCCGGTTGTGAGCAGGAATATCTCATTGCTCTCAGACCAAAAGGCTCCAGAAATACTGGGGAATTCACATTATTAACTTCTCTGAAGGTGCGGTTTCCTTGGTGAGTAAGCATCTTGCAGGGTGGTACCCAAGAGAAATACTTTACATTTAGAGGTGGAACAAATTACGGACATGACTATTGTGCAAATTACAAATTATTGTGCAAATTACAGACAGACTATTGTGCAGTGAAGATCTATCAGCTTTGAGCAGGCATTCAATTCATGATGAAACTTCATGGAAAGAGAAGGATTTACCTGAAGTTTGTCTCCAATCCAGTTGTGTCATTTTAGATACTGGAAATTGTTTTTAAAGCAAGTAATCTTCTTTAGGAACATGCAGCCCTAAAGAGCTGCTTTGTCTCCATATTACTATTGCCACACAGTGCAGACTTAACTATCACAGAATCACAGACTCTTAGGGGTTGGAAAGGACCTCCAAAGATCACCTAAGTCCAATCCTCCCCTGCTGGAGCAGGATAAACCTACAGCACCTGGTGTTTCCTGACCACCTCCCATTACAAGTACTAACTGGACCCAACCCTGCTATAGCTTCCAACAAAGACATCAGGCTTTTTCCATGGTGGTGTAGCCACAGACCATTAAAACCATTTTTAAAAAGTTGCAAGAAATAATATCTTTGTCTTGGTTACAACAATATTAATGTGTTTGCATCCCTTGGAAACGACATTCTTCTCACTGAATGGAATGGAACACATTTTCTTCTGCTGCAGAACAGTAACAGATCTCACAGAACGGCCAGGCAAGAAAGAAACTGGGAACATGGAGCTTTTAGACCTTCCAGAAAAATCTTCCAGAGTTGTTCCTTCCCCCTGAAAATTTCCCTTGCACTTCCAGTGCAATTGCATTCAGCATAAACCTGTCACAGCTAAGATAATCCCTTCACACAAACTATCAGAGAGCACAGACCATGGTCTCATAGTGTCATTAGCATTTCCATTCTCAGTCAGACCCAACTGCAGTTTACACAAACATAAAACTGCTCTTTTCTCTCTGTAGCACTTAGGCTGGGCCAGGCATGGCAGAGATGCAAAAGGCAGCAGCAGAATAGCTGCAGAGGTACATGAAAACCGTATCAGGAGCTCTCCTTTGCACTCAGTGAGTTATTCACCAGAGAGAGCTTAAGGATTGCATTAAAGAAGATTGTTTTCATAAGCATCCTAGCACCAAAAAACTCATTTATTTTGAACTTTCTGAGTCGGATGAAAGGTGATCAGATCCAAATAGAAACTACTAATTTTCAGTCCGTTTAAAGCCCTGAAGCCCTGGGGCCTCTTGTACTGTGATCGTTAGCATTGCTGCAAGTAATCAATTGCTTGCTCTCTGTTCACACCAGTGGAGCTGATAGATTACTGACTGTTAACATGATTGCCAACTCTGCAAACATTTTTCTCTGGACAATTCTCCAAAGCAACTGGGGTCTGGGGCTAACAAGCACTTTGCCAAGAGGAGGGTATAAAAGCAGGACAGGAATTTTTAGGTTGTTTAGGTTAACATCGGAACTGCCGTGTTCAAGTGCTTGGAGCCTCTGGAAGCTCCTAGAGATTTTGCATGGCCAGTGTGCCACATCTTCAGCATAGAGAAATGAATCTTTCCTTCATTCCACATGACATTTTCAAGGATGTCCTGCCCTTTTGTCCTGTGAAGGAGACAGAGTTTGCTGTCTTATCCTACCCAAGGGAGCAAGAGGAAAGTCTACCTTCCTACTTCATTTAAACTTTCCCATCAAAAAGATTTCTCAGGAAATTATTTCTAGTGCAAATTTTAGTGGTCTTACAGAAACCAGGATCTCTGTATTCTCCATCATCTATTACCTCCTTCTTATAATTTTATTTACATACAAAGGGATAGATCCTGTTGATTAATTTCTCTTGTTAAATCTACACTTATTTACAAACAGAGACAAGTTCACCTCCAGGCTTGTGTAATGGTTAGTATGAACTGACATCTTTCGTGACTATGTCAAGCTTAAGACTGAATGATGCAAAGGGATAGACTACAGTCAGAGATGCTTTCAGGCAGAGGTGAAGCCAGGGG
Organism: Upupa epops; assembly: GCA_013397515.1. NCBI lineage: Eukaryota > Metazoa > Chordata > Aves > Bucerotiformes > Upupidae > Upupa > Upupa epops. Next base: position 97,577 of record VZRI01001599.1, on the reverse strand, counting down.
CTAGATCATGCTTATTATGAAATTGATAAACTGAACATTTTTTCCCCAAATACTGCTTTGCAGAAATGGGGACCAACTAAACATTTTTCCTCTAAGCAAAAACACCATGTAATTAAGAGAACTCTTCTATGCCATTTTCATCTTTCATAGTGCCTGTAATCCAAAACCTGGCAAGTGAGTAAAATAACCCAGAGTCTTTCTGGCAAAAGGCAGAGTTGAACCACTCCCAAGCGCCACAAGCTTTCTGCAAGAGTCTTTTACAGGACAGTATTAATTCAGATTGCAGAGAATAGTGTTGTCAGCTGACGATGATCAGAAAACCCTACCAACTTGATTCATATGGATTCTCCACTACATTGAGACCAATTCCTGTTTTAAAATTAAATCTCTATTTGTCTCTGCTGTCCTTTTTAGCACCTTACACAGCAATAACAATGCCAAGAACAAAAGCAATGAGGTACTAAACAAAGATGTTGATTAAATGTGCATAAACAGGCAGAGCACAACTAGCAACATAAACTGTTTCGCCAACCAGATTCTTATGTCAGCTACAGCACAGAAGCTTCAGTAGCTGCTTCCCAAATATATTCAAAGGGAAACCACATTACTGTGATCAGACTGTTTTCTTCAAGCCCAGACAATTTGCAACCAATTCCAGAAGACAGTGAATGAACTCCTACCACTGCCTTAGGCTTCCTTCACAGCTTAGATCCATGATGATATGCTCATATGGTTTAGCAGTGAGAAGATCAGTTCTTCTTCCTACATGTTTGGGGGTTTTTCACTTTTATATTTAGAGGAAGTTTTTTTCCCAAGCAACAACCTCTTATTAGAAGATATTTTAAAAAATAATTATACCATCTATACCTTACAATGTTGGGAACAGTGAGGTGAAAATGGCCAGTGTCTTCTATGTGCAACAGAAAGTGACATGTTAGGAAAGGTGGTAGTAGGAACTACTCATAGAAACCTCCAACTTTTCCTAAGCAGTTGGACATCACCGGTCCTTTGTTTCATCTTTCTTTTTTTTCCAAATTTGACCTTTCCTACTCCTGGTCTCCCAAGAAGTGACCACATTGACTCCAAGTGACATTTCAATCACAAAGGTAGGTCTCAAGCACAATACATACACAACACCATAAATGAGAGCATGCCAGAGAGCTTCAAACACTGAGCTTCTGATATAATTGATCAGGAAAACTGCTGCAGACAGAAACACTATCTTGCTGAAGGGTGCATAGGGAAGTAAAACAGAAAAGGTTTTTCAAAGATGAAAAGACCGCAACAGAAAATTCAGCAAGTCAAGAGTTCTGATGAAGTACATTTCCATTCACTCTGAAGGGAAAAAACACCTGTGTTTATTTTCCAACTGTTGCATTCATGTGCCATTTCAGACTCTCATATTCCCACTCTTCGTTCTAGAGATGATGAAAACATGCTTGTGTCAGGCCAAAGCATCACTGTTGCAAACTTACTTACCACTAAGAAACACACTGATCTCTTGCAGCTCTTCCCCTGCTGACAACAGAGCTGAGAACTGCAGTGTGAAGGGAAGGTGTTGCAGTTCATGTCAAGGAGAATGGGAAATTCTACCACCGTTTTTGCTAGTCTGGGTATTCATGGAAAGCTCTGTTTGATCAGCTGCTTGGCTGGTTAGCAACAATGTGGTCAATAACCATTTAATGTAATGTTTAATTTTTTTAATTAATATTTTAATGGTACCTACTTGCTGGAGGCCCTGCCAGCAATCAGCTGTTAGGAGTTTTAAGAAAACAAATTAAAATATTGGCTATAAGAGATGTCTCAGCAATTTATGCCAGGATCACACAATTCTCAGTCAGACGGACTGAAGTCCCTATATGGGGTTCTAGCAAAGTCCTCAACATACCAGAGAAAGGCTCTGCAGACTATGGCATCAAATAAGGCGTAGAATTCTGAAAGAAAACATTAACACTTGTGCCCTTCTTTTTCTATAATACAGTAGCTTCTCAAATAGTGACTGGGAAATCTCTCAAGCATCTTCATGACTCTGTATGCACCCTGCTGTGGGTTGCCCAGGGTTGCCCAGTCCCGTATGTCCCCACATGCAAGAGAGAAGTAGCACCTTCCTCCATCCCTGACAGCTCACTCAGGGCTGAGGCAGAAGAGGTTTCATTCAAAACTTGCAACTGTGACAGAACTTTCCAGAAAAGCAGCTCTGCAGCAACATCCCTTCTATGGCAGAACAACCATAATGAAATTCAGCTAAGCAGCCAAAGCCCTCTGCTTGGTACTGTACCTCTGAGCCAGCAGCAGTGCCTAAGGACAATACAGAGTCCTAACACCCATCTCAGTCCCTGCAGCCCAGCATCACAGAGATGTGCCAGGCACATTTTCAAAGCCCTGTGAATATGGGGGCATGAGTCCTAATATCCTCCAAAGGAACATCTTTCATGCTCAGGATATATTCCAATTTCATCTACATTTTGGTAAATTACTGCTGATTTCAATAGAGACCATCCTGACAAATGCCAGCGTACACAGACACAGGCGAAATCTCTTCCCTGCAATCACTCAGGGCATCTGAAACCAAGAGACATCTTGGCAGGATACATGAATGGCCTGATTGTGTCCATTTTCAAGAAGGAATACATATGTACAGCTCTGCGATCCAGCTCAGCCTCTACAAGGTTCTGCTCGACTTGATGAGCAATCAGCGTGCTGCGGGAACAAACACATAATGACTGCTTTCAGCTGCTAATGCCACTGCTTTTTCTGGAACAATACAGAGGCCATAACTGCATATTCACATCTGGCCTCGCTGGAAATTAGCTGGCAATTGAAAGGGGCTTGCAATTAGCTTTGTAAAAATCTTCACAAATTCACAGCGACTGAACAGGATGTTAGAGCCTGCAATGGCATTTCTAGGAGATTTAGTGGTGTGTCTGTAATAGAGGGCTTTGTGTGTTTATTTTAGGGGAAGACGTTCCTCTTTTTGGCCTCAGTCTATGAAAGAATTCAAGAACAGTGATATTCTAAACATATGGTGGTATTCGCTTTCATGGCAAAAGGCAATTTGACTACCGTTTCCCACTGTGTGCATTCACTTTCTGTGAATGTTACTGGTATTAAGATTTTTCATAGGTTGTTGGGGTCTTTTTCTTTTCATTTTCAATGAAAGCTGGCATTGACATTTGTACACTTATTCTGCTCTTGAAGCTCAACTTACCAGAATTTCTCAAAGTGGCCTTTATTTTTGCCTTTTCAAATAAACAGTAAAAAGAATTGTTTTTCAGCCCACATAACTACCCCGCTGCCCAGCCCTCACACATCTGAGAGCATTAGCCAAACCTTAGCTCTGGTCAAGTGAGAATAAAAATGTGGCATCTCCCTGCATTTCTACTGAGCAAGTAAGCCAATATAAGAAAAGGAGGAAGAGACCTAAAGTTTCCAGTATTGTGGAGATAGTATTAAAATGCTCATCAAGGCAGACTGCGAATCACCATTTCTGGACAAGGTAATGAGTCCAGGCCATGCTACCTCCTGCTCCTCCAGGGCATCAGCACGCACCATACACTGCTTCTGCCTCAAGGCTGCACTTTGGGTCACAACGTGGTTCCCAATAATTGCTGGGAATTATCTCCCCCGGTCACCTATCGTTCAAAAACCTCTCTGGCTGCTCCTGACAATATCAGTGGAAGGGCTCAGAGGAAAGGGACTGAAAAGAAAGCCCCTCTCATTCATATTTTTTACTAAGTATTTTGGATCATTTTCTGACTTATTTTGCAGTTGAGCTTGCAGCAAATTCAAAATTAAGTTACTAGAGAATAATGACCATTAAGTGACTGAGATTGCTTTATTTCTCTGAGCCTTAGCAACAATGATTTCACTTGGCTGTTGCCATAACAACTTCGACATGCACATCAAGGTCACTAAGCCCACTTCTTGCCTGTAGCTATGTCTCTGATGGCTTATATGCCTCATTTTTATTGTAGATTCGTACACGATGGATAGAAAGAAAAGGTACTTTTTCATCTTATGAGTAAACAAGCACACAAAGACGAGTAGTTCTCAAGGTAAGGGAAAACAGACAAAAGACAAACCCTTGATGGGAAATGTTCACTTCATTCTTAAAGGAAAAACTGATCTTTGGGGAAAAAATCAGTGTATGTATAAGCTCCACGATTTCTAACATGCAAGTCGTCAAACTGGCAGTCACTTCTCCCTTATGAATATGCAGAAATATTTCCTGAACAGTATGTGAATTTGAGTTCCTTGATTTCCAAGAGGATCTACCAGTCTGCCCCAGCAAGGTAGCATGGTGACATCAAGATCCCTGAAAAGCCACCTCAGCTATTGAAGAATTACAACCTTAGCACATGAATAAGCACACCTTCAATGGAAACACTCCATTTAGCGTTAATCTGAGAAGCCACAGTACACAGCCACTCGCTGAGACATGGTGGCCTGAAATAAGCTGGAACAAGAAAGCAGGAAAGGACCACTAAGCTAGGTGGCTGATGAAATGCAATGCCCCAGGTCAGGCAAGAAATCATTTTCCATACTTATATCTTCCACAAATGTTAATGGATGCCATTTTCACCCCCAAATATTTGCACCTTGCACGTAAATTTCATTGTATAGAAGGGGTTATAAAACATGCTTTTTTAAGAGGATTCATTTGACTCATAATTCAAATAGAGGGACTTTCAAAGGAAATTCTAAGCTTCTACATTATCAGAGCATTTTTTCTGCCATGCAGAAGGAGAGAAAAGAACTATTCTCTCCAAAAATATAAATAACTTTGCTACCTCTTCTTATAGCTAGTTCATTACAGCAGCCAGTGAGCAAAAGTTCTCACTGTTTATTTGTCAGCTTTACACCAAAAATACCAGAAAAAAAGATGAAACATCCAGAACTGCAGAGGGATTTATGAGGCACTAAACACTTTGTTGAATCAGGAATGAAATGCAATTTCATATATATGTGCGTAGTAGTTGGCTACAGGACAAGACAGATAGATAGACATAGATGATGACAGAGAGCCAGCCAACGATACTGGAACTGGACCACAAAATCTCAAAGTTCAGTTTTGCTTTATCATTTACAGTAGGTCCAGCTGGCTCCAGCAGAGATTCTGGCTCTGCTCACCCAGCACCTTGCTAGACAAGGCAGAGAAGTAATTTAATTTTCCAGATATGAAACATAAGAGTGGGACACAATGAAGGACTTGACACATCTGGGGGTTCTCAAACTTACATTTGTGTAACAGATCTCCATCACGTTATTGGGTCCCTGGCTACAGAGCGGTGAGCTGCTTGGAGTTTACACCAAAGGATGGCTGCAAAAGAATTGGTGGACTCTCTTGGTTGTTATTCTACACTGGTTGGTATTTATTGTGAAGTTGGACAGAAGAGGTGCTCTTGGTAATGAGTACTGCCACAAGTGAGGTCAGTGCACAAAGGGAGCTATGATTTACTGACTAGTAAAATGCTAACTGCCAAATGTAGAGCTTTCAGGAATAATCTTGTTGCTTATTACAGGATGCATTGCCCTCTTACAAAGATTTGTAACAGCTGAGGCATCCCAGGGTGATGCCTCAGGAGAAGGTGTTTGCTGTCTGTACCCAGCCTGCTCAATGGCCGAGCTAAGGAGCTCTGGGCAGTGCGGCAGGGCAAGGCAGAGAGGTTGGATGTGTTGGGCAGCCCTGGAAATAGTGAAGAACTGATATCAGCCCTTCCTGTGGTGCACAGCGAGAAGGACCACATCAGGGACTCAGAGGAAACTGCATGGAATTTGCTGCAGCCCCCAGGAAGCTGGTAGGTAAAGGCCAACACAAGAGCAAAGTCTGTCTTGCTGAAGATATGAAATATTGGGGAGAAACTAGTCTTTCAACCCTTTTATTTATTAATCATATCTAAGCTTGTCCTTTTCAGAAGTCATTTCTTTTAGTGTATATTTTAGACACCCAACATCAGGCCACTTTAATAATTCAAAGCCCTTTTGATGTCCTTAGTGTACTCAGTTTATAGGAAAATCCCAGCACATCCACCCTGAAGCCTGGCAGACACCAGGTCCTACTAGAGACAAAACTCTAAATAGCTAAAAGGAGCCAAAGTCTCAATATAAGTCTGTCTTGAAATCAGGTGAGCTCACCCAGCTCATGTTCAATAAGAAGCAGAAAGAAAGGAAAACAATTAACTGAATTAAATCCACCTCTGCTGGTGTGAACTTAGCCTGTTTTTTATCAGCTACAAAAACCCCTACCAGGCCCTGCAGTCTGAGCTCACCTGCTACAGTAGAAAGCTTTTCTTTCCACAACTGATTAATGTGCACAGTTCATGTGCTAGTGAAAGAACCAGTACAGAAAAGGAATCTGTTCTTGAGACTCCTTTGGTGAACAAATACCCTGAAATGGTGTCTGTTAGCAAGATTTTACATGCCAGTGCCTGTCCATTGCCACACACAGAAGGGAGAAGTCACCCTGTGCAAACTGAGTGAAGCCTGGCAAATATTGCAAACCAGTTATGATTTTAAATTACACCCAACGATCTTCTATTTTCACATCACTTATCGCCTGTGACACACACAATTTATAGAATCATTATGGCTGTAAAGGACTTCCAGGATCATCAAGTCCAGCAAGCTTTGGGTCATGAGTTAACAGAACAACGCTGAGATACAGCAGCCAGGAGGGTTTCCTTCCTTCTCACTTACAGATTCTCTGCAGTGTATGATCTAGAGCTCCTACAGGTCCTACAGGAACAGACGTGACTGCTGCCCCATGCTTCTTTATCTGCTGCACCACCTTTCTTCCTCCAAGCCCTGATGGGCATTGCTGAAGGCTCCCATGGAAAATGCAAGCACTTTGCAAGTGCAAGCATTTCCTGTGAGGAAAGAAAAATACAAAATGTCAGTGAGATGCCAAACCCTAGCTAACAGGGGAATTGTCCTGGAGGAAAAGAAGAAAAGGAAAACTACACTAAACTAAAAAATACGGTGCAAAGAGGAAGAGTAAGCTATGTCTTCTTTTGAACAAGACTGTGGGGTCAGCACTCTGGGCTGGGAATACGGAGGAAATGAGAAGCTTCCACTTGCTGGTAAACAGGCCAAACTACTCAATTACACAAACACCACATGGCTATCCCTGCAGCCGCTGGAGAGTTGAGTCCTGTTGCTCCAGCCACTCCGGGTGCTCACCTTGAGCAATGACTTTTAATTTCATTGTAGAAGGCTGGTGTCAACGCAAAGCCATGTGCTTGGTTTAAATTAGTGCTTTTTACCTTTTGCTTAAGCAGAGATTGCCGGGGCTTTGCAAGGATTTCAGGGGAGCTCTTTACTTCCTCAGCCAAGGAGAGACAGCGAGCCCTGGCCATCTCATGCACACAGCAGAGAGTGCGGTGAGATGTCTCCTTGGAAGGGTCCCATGAGAAGACCTTGTGCTGCCTGGATTGACATGGAGTCTCTGGAGAGCAGTCCTATTTTAATTATCTCAGATCCAACCTTGCAGAAGTTTCTTTATGTAATACCTCAAGATTAACAGTGAAATAAGAAGAGACATGACCTGGAAAAAGTTCCAGCTCAGGCAAAATCTATCTTTTTTTTCTCCTCATTTTTAGCAAGTCTAGTGACGACTGGGTATTATAGGTACAGCTCTGCCCAGAAGCATTAGCTATTAGTCACCTCATGATAATTAGTCATCTAAGTACATCTTTAAAAGACCTCAGATAGCTCCATCTGGTTGCTGCACTAAAGTTTTCAAGGGGGCTTCAGAGCAAGAGAAAGGGCTCCTGTGCTGCAGGGAAGCCAAAGAAGAAAGGCATGTTCAGCTGCCCACCTCAGTTCTCCTTTCTGTAATTAGAGAGAGGGCACCAGCCCCTTCTACTAAGCACTTCAGGTCATAGGTAGTTGAAAGCACAATGCAGACAATGTTCTTTCCACTCCTGACTGCAGCTGCAGACTCGTATCCTCAGAGAGAGTGGGGACCATGGAGCCCTGGTGGCATCACTGGGACATGATGGTTCCTCACCTTCAGGCCTGTTTCTGGAAGGCTGCTTTCAGTGTGGTCTGATGGGGCTAGCAGTGGTAGCGTTGCTGCTCCATCCATGAGCCACGCAGCTCCAAACCTCCCCCAATACACCATCCTCTGCAAGGAGGAAAGAAGGAGAACAGGTTCATAGTTTTTTGCCCTTACCCCCCTCAAATCAGTACTTTGGGATTCATTGAAAGAGAGAATGAGTCTCTCAGGAAGGAAACACATGAATCTTATCAATTATTTGAACAGGGTGGAAAGCAGCAACAGCAGCAGCTAATGAAGTAAATCTAGCCGCTGTCTGGATGATTTTTTTTATAATTAATAGGTTTTATTTATTCACTTTTGTACAAAGAGGAGAACATCTGGTGCTTGACAGTGAGAGCAATTGGGTCTCCAATTAATCTCTGCAAAGTGCCCTACCTCCTCACTGTTCTGCATGCAGCCATTTCTTCAGCCCTGACCACCGGCACAGAAAATAGCTTGCTGAATGAGCCGCTGCAGAAATCTTCTTGTGAAGAACTCATTAGGTCAGCAATAAAGTGATTTATCAAAGACTTGGATTCCAGCCATCAGCTTCACTTGTACAACAGATTCAGTTGCAGCACTTTGAGCAAAGGCTTACAAATTACCAGTATAATCTTGTAAGCATGCCTCATCTACACCAGCCAGTTCCTGACCAGTGAAGTGGAGACCAAGGAATACAATCCTTTCTGACCTCTATTATATGCTGTCAGCCATCCAGATGTGATGCAATGAGCAGAGCAGATATTAATATTTCTGAATAGCGATGAAAGGGAGTTCACATTCTGGAGGAGATACTGGAAGCAGTGGGAGATTGACTTAAGCAGCTAGCTTTTCCTGGTCCTCCCCTACCTAGCCACACCCAGGAGAGGCATTTGCAGGAGTGGATGGTCTCTTGGTGTGTGGAAGCTATGAGCTCAGTCTTACACAGCACCTGATCTTATATAATCCAGCATGTCTGATGATATTTTTCCGTTCCCTCAGGTTGAAAACCACCTTTCCCATGTTTGTCAGAGTGGCATTTCTGTGCTAATCCCACTCTTCCATCTGCTTGTGCTGTGAGAGCACAGGGAGAAAGGTGAAGAGGAAGATTGATGTAGAAGTCAAAACCTATGCTTCCAAGGATCAAGTTCACCAGCGTTTTCAACCCATCACATGTATGGTGTTTGGTCTTGCAAAACAAGTTTCATGTTCTTAACTAAATCACTTTTCAGGAACAAAGAAAATGCACGGATAGCACAGTTTCAGGAACAAGTCAAGTACGTACACACATTCCCCTGCCCCCAATACTGTGTTTGATTTTCCATTCTTTGCTCTGCCTCTGGTCCTTTTCCACCACCCACTGGGGCTTGACATGTATCCTCACTGCCTTTATCTCCCTTCCACCAGTTTTGCTAGTGGAATTTCTTCCCCTTCTGCCAGCATCCTCCTCTCCCCCAGGAGGTGAACTCAGTCACATCAGCACTGAACTTTCCAACCCATAATGTTCAAGTGGACTCAAAATTAGTCAAAACAAGCTCATCCATCAATAGTTTTTAATGTCAAGAGCTCTGAGGGCAGGGGTGGGGGTGGAAGGCAGGGCCACAGTGCATATTTAGGCCACAATGCAAATGTTGTCAAAGAGAAATTAAGTGTGTTCCTGTGACAGGTTGGCACTGCACTTCTTCTAAGGTGAGAGAAGTCATAAAACATTTACAGTTCACCCAATGCCAGCAGCAGCAATGGCCTTTAGCATCCACCTTGCATCATCTCAGCAATCAGAGGAGACCCAAACCTGTCTCGTACCAAATGGTAATTGCATTTTTGAATAACATTAATCACCTTTTATCATGACTTCTCAATGTGCTGAGTCAAAAGTCATATTGTCTACTGCTGGGCAGCCCTCTTCGCTGTGCTCTGAGCATTAATTAAACAGACAGATGGAATCTATTATCATATATTTGAGCCACAGAGCATAAACACAAATAAACTTCTTTCTTTACTAACATTAGTCTAAAATAATTTCTACTTCTCCAAACTTTCATAAGGAATTTGATAATAACATTATCTTCAAGAGTTTAACCAAAACCCCCTTGTAGGCAGAAGAATCTCCAGTCCCATAGTATTCAGGGCTATTAAAGTTATTTTCACGTTCATGGGATACAGCAGTTTAACATACGAATCTGGCAGGATTCTGCTGCTGCAATGCTACCTGGTATGAGAGTCAGAGACTGAAAAGATGGATTGAAAGCAAAGAGCTGAAAAGGCTGCTTAGCAAACAGCATGTATTTCCACTAAGACTTGAGCACATGGGGTAAGATTTCCATAAGGTGAAGAATACTCCTGTAAGCCTGGTATAAGAATGCAAAGAAAAAACAGCATAAAGAAGTGAATATCTGGAGACTAACGAGTGAGTTGATGCTCCCTGCATGGCTGAAGGGCTGAACAGGCTATTGACCAAGATGATGGAGTTTTTGGACAATACAGGAAATCAAAGAGATGTCAGGGAGCTGGAAATCCAGCATAGTTCTGCATTCCCTCCTGTCCAAATGAGATGAGTGAAGCAGGTATTTAGTAATAGAAAAATGCTTGTGCCTTCAGCATGGGGAAAAATCCTTTTGTGTAAAGAAAGGGCCGTGGACAAAACACACTGAATGAAGGACCAAGAGCCAGTTTCTTAATGCAGTGCTCACCTGTGTGGGAACAGCTCCTGTTATGCTCCTGATGAGGCTACTCACCCCACACAGGAGAGACCAGCCAGACTACTCATCAGCCTCCACAGCTACAGGTAGAGGTAGGATCATAATAGATGATTTTTTATGTTGAACAATGCAAGACAGAGTAAGCAAAAGACATTTTCCTCCATAGGTGGAAGGGAATATAAAAGTCCAAGCATGCTGAGCACTTATTTCATCCTTAGTCAGCCCAGGAGAAACCAACAGAGAGTTCAGCTACACCCAGCACTCACAGGAATGTTTTTTTATCAATGTCTTTCCAGAGCAGCAGGCAAGGAAATAATTGTAGTCTCACTGTATGGTGGCATGAGAGTTACTTGACTACAGAAACCACCAACTCTGGAAGAGCTAGGACTGGAAGTCCAATCAGCAGTGCAGGCAGAAATGCTGCTCCCCAGCTGAGCCCCATCCATGAGCATCTGTCAGTGCACCAAAGGTAGGGCCAGACCATCATGTTCCTTTTACCTCCTCTCCTAATCTCACTAACAATTTTGCAAATATCGATTAAGTCTGTGCTGTTCACTCTAGGCCGATGTGTTCTTCCAACAGCTCTCTATGGGAAATTTCAAATTGCTTTATTAAACCATCTTCTATGCATTTACCTACCAGCGCCTAATAATGATATGAAATTAAAAACACATTACCTTTATCTGCAATTACCCATTACAGAAGCAGACAAGTGCTGCAGAGGCAGTCGTCACATTTTTACAGCATAACTACTTAGAGAAAAATTAGAGGGAGGCAGCTCTCCATCTGTGGAGAGAGAAAGTAGGTCCTTTCAGAGCTTTGGCCAGTCTGTGACTGGAGGTCAAATGAAGATGACTGAAAGCTAGAATCAGTATTTCCCAGTGACCTGCATTTTGCCTCCAGGAAGCTTCTCTTTGCTCTTATTGCAGCCTTTTTCCCCTGTAGAATATTATTTAGTAGGTGTTTTTGTGGTTTTGTCTCTCAGCCAAGATCCATCTTCTTGTTGGACAGGCAGACAACCCCAGAAAATGAAAGGGCACCTGCTGGTCTCACCTTTTTGTGGAGGACTTGCCCATCTCTACAGGCAATAGAAATAAAAGGGCAGCTTTAACCCTGTAACACGGATGAGAAATGTACCCACAGCACATTTATTGTCTCAAGCTGATAGGTTAAACTGGGAATGGGGGAAGTGAATGTAGGCAGTGTAGACTGGGAAGAATGGTATTAGCTAGAGAGACAACCACAGTGTGAAATCAAGTAAGAGCTATCCAGTCCATTTCCCCACAGCCCCAGGCAAACACAAAACCATTTAGTCCAAATACCACTCCTAAATATTTTTATGTGCCTACTGCAAGACATCAGCTTCTCATACCACATACCTGGGTGTTTCCAGGCACCAAGCTCTGGAGAGCAGAGAGTGAAAGTTTTGCCTTTCATCAGGACTTTGTTGCTTCCTAGCTGTCCTGCAGGGCTGGTAGTTCCAGGTTCAAAAGCTCCAGTAGTCTTCAGTGAGGAACACTGGGTCACAGCCCTGTGGACCACCCAGACCAGTAAGATTTATTTCTTCCTTGACTTTTCAGGCTTAGTTATGTTTTTAGATGGCCAAACCATGCAAAGTTCATTTTGCTGAAGTAGGGCAAAGCATTTATTTCAACCTTTCTCATGGAACACAAGTCCCATTTCTGATCACCTCTCCCAACAACGCCTCCATCCAAAGGGAAGATGTCCTTGAATACCCTCCTTTCCTTGATGAGTACAGAGCTATCCCCATCTGCTATCTGATCATAGACATGAGCCCAAGACTTGTGTCAACTTGTTCCCGGGCTCCTTTGGTAATATGGAAATGACAGAAGTTGCCGCATGCAAAGCTGAAATCAAATGAATAAATGAATGTCAACAGACTGTGGGTAGAAGCACAGAGGTTGCGTAACAGAGTGACTACAAGTGCACAGATGCAGTGAAGCCAAATGGGGTGCTGAGTGGATTGTCAGGGCTTGTTTCTGAGGGATGCACCTAGTCATTTTGCAAGCACAGCTGTCAGCCCATGAATTATTCCCAGTGAATTAAGAAGCAAAAACTGAAGTCTTCCACCCATCCAGTACTCACGCAGGCCATTTAGGGGGAGTATTCTGTGACATCTAGGTAAATCGGATGGTGAATTATTATGGAACAGAGGAGAGATTACTTGAGAAGCAAGGCCAAAAATGTTGCCACTAGATGGTTCTCTGAACACCACTGTTTGCACCTATTTGTCTCTTTCATGTGTCCCTTTCAAAGCTGCCTTTCTTGCCTATGAGCCCTTTCAGCCAAACTGTAATGCCTTCTTTTGATTCTCCTGTCTTAGAGCAGAAGAGGCCTATACAAATCAATGCTGCTTTAACAAACACGGCAACAACTTCTTAAATAAAGAGCCCACTTCTGTGCCTCATCCCTCTCAAACAGAAATGCTACTTCAGCTTCTTTGTGCCACTTCCCCTCCAAAACTGCAGTAACAGCAAAGCAATCAATGAGAGCGTGAAGTAATATCACATCCAGCAGAGCTGTTTCATTCTGAACAAACACACAAATAACCTCCAGTTTCAGAAGGAGGAATGCACAAACACTTAGGAGCTAATTCCCAAACCCAGCAAGACAAAGGCAGAGTTAAAAGACTCAAAACACCTGAGCAAGCAAAACAGTCTCTTATCCCTGGCTAAAGCAAACACAAAGACAAATCGTATTCACTTTTCAGTCTGGCAAGCCAGCCATAATATACAGCCTGCCACAGTGATGATGATTGTTCTTGTGCGCCCCACCTCAGCCTGATACACACTCAGCAGATTCATAACTCTTTCAAGCTCTCCAAGACAAACATGCGGGTGCTTGATAGAGAATTTCAATTAGAATGTTCCTGGGAATGTCCAACATGCCGCTCCCCGTGACTCAACACAAGGGTGGATTCAGACCTCCACCCCAGGGATGCAGGCTGCAGGTCAGATCCCAAAGGATCAGTGATTCCTTGTGGTTTTGGAAGCCTCCTTTCTTCTGTGAGGGAAGGGTCCCTGTCATTCACAAGTGCCTACAGAATCCTCCAATTCTCCCATCCCAGGACCTGCAGTGAGGCTGTATTGGGCACCAGTGTGTGCAACACACACAAAGGTCTTGCTATGCGCTGACCTCACAGGCAGTTTTGGTAACCCATATGTCTTCCCCCCTCTCTGAGCCCAGTGGCTGAGGAGCTCTTTCTCAGCAGATGCCTGGTTCTGTGTCCAAACCCCAGCTTGAGCAATTCTCTTCAAAGGCTGAGCTGCCACAAATGATACACTTGATGGCAAGAAAGGAAAAACACCCTCACCCAAAGGAGTCAAGTGGTTTAGAAAAGCCATCTCCCCCTTCACCCCAAAGACACTTACTGTAACAACTAGCCATTATCAGAAGAGACAGTTGAGGTGGGAAGGGCACCCCAAAGTGAAGAGCTGCTGCTCAGGGCTGCCAAGAGCTGGAAACACACAGCAGAGTCAACTGCATTTAGGTAAGAGCAAGTGAGCTGGTGGATTCACATCTTGACTGAAGGACAAAGAAACCCATTAAATTCACTTATTTGACAGTGGAAAAACACCCAAAAATCTTTGTGCTTAGCACACAGGAAATCCCAGGGGGATGACCAGGGACTGCATACAGGTATTACATGCATACAAAACAAACTGCAGGTGTCTTGTCTCTAAGACAGCAACCAGAATATTCAGCTCAGGACAGTAATATCTATTGCTGCCAAATACATCTGCCCTTGTACAAAATGCAGAGGGTGAGCAGCCTTCCTCCAGCCCCCGTGCCAGCCATCACATTAGTCCTGAACAGAACCACATGTTGCAGCCGGCTGGGATGGCACCCAGCATTGCATCCTAAGCTTTTGGATGGCTGTTGCTTGACTTTCAGCCAGGTCTCCAAGTGCTCCTGCTCAGCTCATCGCTAGCTGTTCTGCTGGACCCAGATTTGGAAAGTACCTTCACCATCACTTCCCCAAGTCAGTGCCACCATTACCAGCACCCTCACCATGCTGCTGCAGGGGTGGAGTCAGTCAATGTTCCCCAAGACACTATGCGTTGTTTACAGTGATGCTGCAGAGTGAAAGTCCCTGCTGTACCCAGGAGTTTCACAAGAGACTCCTCTGAGCACAGCCAGGATGATAACATACTAAGCCTGAGAGCCCATTTCAGCAGCATCTAGCAGATCAGGAATGGTTCAAATATTCCTAGTGAAATATTCTGCCTTTCAAAAAGGATAATAGCTTCTGTAGCCTGTGAAGCATGACAATTGCATCCTTTACACAACAGTACTGGCTGATATACTGCCTTCATTTCACCACTCAACTTGGCCAAAACCAAGGCAGACACTTGGATCACTCTTTTCTCAAGCTTACTGCCTCCTCTTCCCTACATCCTACTATTGTCAAGACATTCTAGAAGTCCACATTTTTTTCCTGGGTGAAAGGAATAAAAGAAAAAATCTCCCTGTGTTCGCACCATTTAATTTTAGGTTCTTGAGACCAGAATTTAACATGATATATGTTGAGAAGGGAATCCTCCACACAGAGAATACAGTAACCTCATCTAGATGCTCCTTATCACACTTTCCCAACCTCCCGACCAATATGTTTGCGGTAAGAGATCACCCTTTCTTCTGAAAACACAATCTCCATCAATTAAACTTCAGAGAAAGGGCACAATAAAAAAATAATACCTCATCAAAAAGGAAAGATCACGTATACTCTCACTAGCCTGGAACCCAAAGCCTGTGCGCTCACCAAGCTTACAGTAAGTACACTGGATGGGCTACACTTGGGGTTTCTCAGAGGCATGCTGGGGAATGGCCTCCCTTCCGCTTAACTTCTTTTGTGTTTCTGAACAACTAAAGCATGATCAAAAAATCACACCTTTTCATTATTGACTCTGGTTTGTTAATGATCCAATTGTCAGGGCTAACACGCTGCCCCATTGTCAGAATACTTGGATTTACAGTTCTCTGTAAAGATAAAAGTTTGAAGATGAAGTAAAGTTGAACATCTAGTTCGTTTCCCATTTCAGAAACCTAAGGAACTCTAGTTACTGGGTTTTGGCCTGTTCTTTAAACTCTGTTGTAGTATAAAAAGACCCATAATCAGCTGCAGGGAATAACATGCCATGAATCCTTATGGCACAGGACAGTTTTCTATGGGGAGATAGACTAGTGAGAAGTCCAACAAGAATATATGATCAGAAACCAAGAAGCAGCAAAAGTGGCAAAGACTGCTCACACCAGCAACTGGTTTTCTCACATTAGAACCTCCCCTGGGACTCTCTGGCCCACAGACCCATTGAAATTAGACTGCCTTTGTTGCTGATGGCCACACTCCTGAGGCCAATCCTTCCCACTCTGATGGTAAACCACATTGCCCTCAGACTGACTTGGACAAGGAATTGCTGCCTCTTCAGCATGAAGAGTTTTATCTTGTAATGCCAACGTGCTGGCATTGAGCATCCAGCTCAGGGTTCACTCCTTTGCCAGCAACACTCTTGCTCAAGAAAAAAGGGCACCAAATGGTGGCAGGCAGCAGTGTGCTGCTGTGCATGACATTTCACACAGAATCATAGAATCATCACGGTTCGGAAGGGACCTCAAAAGATCGTCTAGTCCAATCCCCCTGCCACAGCAGGATCACCTGGACCAAGTTGTACAGGAAACAATGCCTCTCTGTTTTCCCCTCAGAAAAGGTAGATGAGATGTCCAACAAGCAGAATCACCTTAACCCAGTGTGAGTGTCCCTGCCCCACCCCAACCATGGCAATAGGAAAGCCTTTGATTGCCTCTCCAGTGTGGAGTAATGAGCATTGCTGTGATTCAGGCCTTCTGCCCCAAGGATGAACATTGGCCATGTGACAGACCCCTCTCAGCTTCTTCCTGGCCATGCCATCAAGATCAGTCTCCTTCTGTTTCTTACAGTGTTCTCAGGTACTTGGCTTATGTTTTCTCCATCACCCACCATGTCTCACTCCACTGCCTCTGCAGAGTCACAGAGTGATTTACTCCATGGTCTGCACAAGGAAGACCAGGCTTGCTGACTCCACTAGAAATCTCATACCAGCCCTGAAAACTGACAGCAGCCAGAGGCAGCTCCAGGGTAACGACACAGTCGCAGCTGCAGCACATGGCGGGGAGAGGCTGACCTAGTTTTAACCTTGCTAAATATGCAAAGAAAGAAAATGAGAGTGTGCGGGGAAAAGCAGTCCAAGCTTTTCTCTCTTTCCTCAGTACTTCTCTGCTGCTTTAAGATTCAATATACACTGAAACGTTCCCACTGCAGGACTTCCTTAAAGGAAAGTCATAGTAAAACATGGTAACACTTGAAGGGTAGGCTATAGGATTTGTTTCTGTGGGGTTTGTTTTTTGGGGTTTAGTTGTTCAGGAGGTTTTATATGAGCTTATAGGAAGGTAGAATTTTTCAAAGGTTAGCTTTCTGCCAATATAAGATGTGAAAAAAATTTTGCTACGGTTTGAGCAGAAATCTCTCTTCAGTTGTTTACCTTTCAATTTTGCTTGTTTTCTGCTGTCTTTTTTGTTCTTAACTTAGTCCTTGAAAGCTAAATGCTACCCTGATAACCACTGTGACAGGCCTTTTTCTTGTTTGTTTTATTTTCAAGAAAATGGATTTTTGTGTACTTGGCTTTATCTTTGTTTCCACATCTGCCTTTCCCTTAGTGTTTCTGGTTCACTTCCACCACAGAAAATAGTGAAGTTTCAGCTTCTGCTCTTGCTTCTTCATTAAGTCGAGACCATTGTGTACCACACAACTACTTCATTGCTATGGAAACACTATTCTAATTAAATCACCCGCATATTTCTATATACTTGGGTTTTGGCACCTTAATTTCAATACAAAGCTGTGTTCACCAACAGGGTTTTCTCAACAGGGTTTTCCTGTGCAGCACAGCATATCAGTCTGCATCCTTCAGGTAGTACTGAGCCACCTCAGTCAGGATCTGGTCATACCTGAAATGTAAAGGTGTCCTACAAGTACAAACCTGAAGTCGAACTACGAAACATCATCATGGCAAGACTGGGAATTCTGCCCAACACAGGGATCACAATAATTTGTGATAAAATAAATAGAAACCTTCTAAATATCTGCTACTAGTGATCATGAGGGAGATGTTCTTCTCACCCAACATACCCACAAGAATGGACATTCCCCGTGCAGAGCCAGTTTCCATCCTGGAGAACGAGCACTGCAGAGCGGAGCAAGCAGAGAAGCACGAGGAAGACATCACAAAGAGAAAGTTCCTAAGGAGGGAGAGGACAGTAAAGGGATGCAAAGATACAAGCAGGTTTTGAACACGCTTGTGCTGCACAAGGGACAGAACAAGTCTTAGATGTAGAGATCCTTGTCAAAGTGGTTAAGAAAAAAGCCAAGACAGGAAATAATGAAAACCATTAATCAGTAGACCGCAAGTGGTGTTGTTTCTGGCATAGGTTGAGACAATGCTGGTCGTTACGAGTCCTATGACCATGCCTGACCTTGCTCAGGAAGTCTCTTAATTAAATGATTACATCCCTTGCCTTCTACAGAACACAGGCATATGCTTGTGTGCTTTCCACAGCAAAGCTTCCTCCTGAACCAGGGTCTCCATGATTACAGTCAATTAATTATTTGAAAAGCATTTTCATCTGGGCTCCAAGTAATCAAATTAAGCACAATTAACATGGGCTTGGCAGGACTCAACATACACAAAAGTAGCTCTACTTTTGCACAAAATTGGAAAATCAGGTTTCCTAATAGCCTGATGGATGAAAGCTGCTGGTGTTGCTTTTCACCATTTTCAGAAATTTTCCATTTTGCTGCAAAACTGTTGAAGCAATCCCGCTCTGATAAATGAAGCTCCAAATCTCTCAACATCCTGTCTTTAGTACAAGACCTTGTAGGAACCAGAGACTTGAGAAAGAATGACTTGCCATGGCTTGCAGTACAAGTTGATAAAGACAAAGAACATGCTGAAAATAGAGGAATCAACCACATGCCACTTTATCAAAAGAGATAAAGCAGGACAATGACACAAATCATGAGGCTTTAGCAGCTACAGGAGATTCCAGGTAAGAAGGCAAACTGAGCAACACAAAGCAGAAAAAACATACCAATAAAAAACTGTTGGAAACCAAAGCTCAGTTAGGACTGCAGTGCAAACAGGCATCACATCCACTTTATAATGATGCTCATGACAACACTCTACTTGTCTCTTTACTCAGTACTTCACCATGTAATTCATTTGGCTTTTCCCTCCCAACAGCTATCCTTATAGGGCATCTTTTACAGTGAAGCGCATCTAAACCAGTTGTGTCTACTTTGGGCTCATGGAATTGGAGTACCTTCTTTGCACAGAGGAAATTTTGATGCAAAAGTCATTAGACTTCCTTGTTGTAGCAACACACATCAGTCATAGAAAGGGCAAATAGTTTGGAAATGCCATAAAGCTGTGTCAGATGGATCTATTTTTTATTGCATCGCAATTGGAATAAGAAGAATCAGGCTGATGAATAAAATCTTTAGTGAGCAGAAGGATATGATTTTTCGCAACCTGCTGAAGCAATGCAATAGCAGAAGCCATCATGGTAAATATTAGGATTAGTTACAAACCAAGATTAATTTCTAAGATTGACAGAATTTCTGTGTAAAATATTTGAGTGAATGTAGTGACAAAGGGATGGCTGTGTTCATCACTGCTCTCAGTAGAAGGAAGCAGTTGGAGGTCTTCAGGGAGAAAAACTCTCTCTTGGTTCAAGGATACCCAAGGGATGCACCCAGACTCTCAGACGTAACACTGAGCTGTGTGCTGATCAATTCAAGCCAGTGAGTGCTGGAATAAATGCAGCCCAGCTGCCTCCAAAGCCCACATGCTTCACCTTCACAGGCAGCTGGAAGACACCAGCTGATGGGACAGCAATGCACCCTGAAAATATGTGGTCCCTCACACAGGTTTGTTCCAGGCTCTCAACACAGGCTTTAGATAATCAAAATCGTGTGTGTTGCCATAGTCAGCACTACAGAGATGTTTATGGCTTCCATATTTATGCACTGTTATTGCAGAGTGAAGCTGAAGACTTCCAGACCATGCTGTCCTCAAAGCACAAGGGAATGCAGCAATAGCCAACTTCCAATCCTGTCAATTGGTCAAAGAATAAAAAGGAAGCTGTTCGGGCCAACATGTACCATGCTTGGCATGCCAGGAAAGTGCAGTTGGCAGATTTTTCTATGAAGAATTAAACCCTTTACAGGGTAGAAAATGTACATAACATCAAGAATCATTTGTATAAAACTCTACTTTCCAAAGACCTCTGAAGAACCAGTTTAAACTTTTCCTGTGAGGTTCCAGCAAGAAGAGAACTTTCTGACATCCCCAGCATTTGCCTAAAAACTTTCTCATCCAGTTAGCACTTCAGCCAGAGCAGGGACTGAAGAAGCAAAACAGATGCCTGATGCATCCTCAGCCAGAATACAGGAAAGCACGACAAGAAAACATATGCCATGTAATTATTTTATGGTCATCTCTTTCTGTTACTGTTATTAATACCATGAAAATAGCGTGCACAGGAATCTTTAAACATCTTCTAACCATTCAGTAAACCGTAGAATAATGAATTCAGTACTGTGAATCAGCCACACAGTTTTTATATCACATCTGGAAACTGATAAGGCACAGTACTCGGGCGCACCTTCAGGGAGTGATTCTTGGCTTTGTCTGAGGGTGCCATCTCGTCAGGTCTCCATGCCTGTGGTTAGCAGCTCTGTTTCCATTGGGCAGTAGGACTAGGACACGCTGACCATGTCTGGTGCTGTACTGTTCAGCAGAGAAACTGCTTCATGTTCTTGGAAGTGAACTCTCTGTTACACAACTGCAGTTCAAAGGTTACAAAGGCAAAGGCTTTGCCAGCAGACTCAACACTTCAAAGCAGTGACAACAATTGTTGGATCAAACAGAGAGGGAAGAAGTTGCCTGTGGGTCCCCAAAGCAAACTGAAGTCTCAGAAGAAAAACAGGATCCAGAAGAATCTTACTGAGAAACAATGAGGGAAAAAATGTACTCATTCATGTGGAACAAAAGCCTGAGTCCTCAAGAAACTCTCCAAGTTGCTTCCACATCCAATCAATATTTTCTCTAGCGCATATGGAATGAGCCTCAGCCAACTTCCTCCCCCAGACATTCCTGTTTCTGACTATCCTTAGAAAGAAGCAAGACAGCTAATTCAATGAATCTCATTCATACAGGATCCTCCAGGCTTGGAGGGACAGTCTCACCATTCATTTTTCCTGAGTCAGCAAGTTACTGCAGATAAGCTCAGCCACAGATCCATCCATACACATGCTTTCAGCTACAGCATATACAAAGTCATCTCTAGTGACAGACACAAAATCTTGAAGACTGACATTTCAGACAAGCGCAAGGAAAGAAGGGGGAAATTTAAGACTGGCCATAGATAACATGAGGATGGAGATGAAGCCAAATAAGCCAGGTAGAATTTCCATTCAACACAAGGCTGACTCTTCCTTACAGTCAGCTACAAAGCCACACAACTTGGAAACAGTCTAAATAACCTTGGCTGAGGCACAATGCCAGTACTGTGAATTTGCTTGAGTATTGCTAGAGTAATTATTTCTCTGCAGACCGTTTTCTCTTCTGCTTTCTTTCCTGCTGCAGCAAATCTATTCAAAAGTTCTTTTAAGAAACAATTTTCCACAAAATTAAAGCTAATGAGACTCCTTGAAAAGAACAAACCACCTTCATTTCAACTTGAACACCTTGGGGCTCACCCTTCTCTTTGAAACCAATGCTTTTCAAGGCATGTGGTGCCAAAGATTTCCTGAGCAAAATTGCCCTCCTTGCCTCCCCCAGACCTACCCAGACAGCAATGTAGATGATGAGTGTTCATCTTGTGGTGTCAGTGATCAATGAAGTGGGTTTATGCAGAGATGTTTGGCTTTGAAGGGGAAGTTCATTACTTTCCACTGACTTGCCAGGCCATCTGTTGATTTCTCTAGGCCTAGATATGCAAAGTCTAAACTCTATCGAAACATGGGGGTGAATTCTGCCTGGGCCTGATCTCATGCATAAAACTCACTTGATCATAGAATCATTTGAGATTGGAAA
>VZRI01001599.1:604-75453 GCA_013397515.1 Upupa epops | reverse complement strand
CTCAAGTCCCTTTCTCCTACACTGCACTCCAAGAGGTCAGTCCCCAACCTATACTGGTGCCTGAGGTTATTCTTGCCCAGATGCCAGACTACACTCACCCTTGTTGTATTTTATTAAGTTTCTCTCTGCCCAGCTCTCCAGCCTGTCCAGGTCTTGCTGAATGGCAGCACAGTCTGCTGAGGTGTCAGCGACAGCACTCAGCTTTGTGTTATCAGCAAACTTGCTGACAGTGCCCCCTAATCCCTCGTCCAAATCATTAATGAGTAGATTGAAGGAGACTGGTCCCAGTACTGATCCTTGGGAGACCCCACTGGATAACAGGACTTCAGCTAGACTCTGTCCCATTAACCACCACTCTCTGGCTTCTATCCTGCAGCCAGTTCACAATCCACCTCACTACCCAATCATCCAGTCCACACTGTCTCAGTTTGGCTGCGAGGCTGGTATGCAAGACCGTGACAAATGCCTCACTGAAGTCAAGACAGACCACATCCACTGCTCTGCCATCATCTATCCACCTGGTTATGCCCTCATAAAAAGCTATCAGGTTGGTCAATATGTCTTCCCCTTGGTGAAGCCATGCTGACTGTCTCTAATGACCCTCTTGTCCTTGATGTGGCTAGCGACAGCTATGGCATTTAAACCCTAGTTGATAGGATGTGCTCAGGGCCTTACCCACTTATGGCTATTTTACTGACTATTTTGCAAACAACATCCTACATTTTTATATAATTTGCTAATTCTTTTAAAAAAAAAATCCTGTGCATTTAGTAGAATTCCCCACGGGAAGCAGCATGTGTGCAGTCTTCTCCCAGAAAGTGATATACTAAAAAACATAATGATTTAAAATATTTCAGAAATTCTGTGCTCACAGCAGAGATCCTAAGTTTTAAGACTTTGCTGGCCATTTATTAGTCACAGGAGCATTCTAAAGGGTAGATTTCAGATCCCAGCAACCTGTACATTAATTGCCCCAGGTTCATTTGAATATGGGGTTTGAAGTCCTGCTATAGGAATTTGGAAGATAAGATGTCCCAGTGTGCTGTTCAGAAACAACATTCTCTCATAGTGGGTTCATATCAATAAAGGCAGTAAGCGGAAAGAAATACCAATGCTTTAAATCCTGAAAAGCAATCCCTGAGTTGATGGTCATGTTTGTGCGGCAGACTGTCATGTCACAGTCAATCCCAACAACAGAATCTCTACATACATGCAAAAGCAGCCCTTGTGGCAGCATGTATTTTATACTGCTCTTTCCTGAAACCCCACAAGTTTCCATTTGTCTGACACTTTAGTACCTCTTCATTATACATCCAGGAAGCTGTGTTGATGAATCAGCATTGCATCCAAACTAGAAATGGGCACCATCTCAAGATTCACGTGATTTACAACACTCTTAATTGGGATACTTGTTTTTAGGTCCTACTCTTCTTTTTAAAAAACCCAAATCTTAAGGAAATACAATCCCAAGGGCCTAACAGGCACACATTTACAGACGGCAGCAGCAGGTCATAAATGACATCTTTTCCAGGTGGTATTTATGAGAGGCAAATAAACTGAATCTATTATGAGCCATTTGTAAAGCTCTTCAGCAAACCGTCAGCCAAGACACAGAGCCTGTTGTAACAAAAGGTATTGGAGTGAGGAGGAGAACAGTATCTGTAATAACTATTTTGTTAATAAAACAAGCACAGTACGGCAGATGAGCTTAACACCAGTCCGTTATTAAACAACAGTCTGGCTTGAATGCCAAGGAATGAGTATTCAAGTAACCAGTGCAGGCGTAATAGTTTAGCCACGCATAGGCATTACTAAGCAACCTTAGTAACCTAGTAACCTACTAGTAACCTAGATGTTACTGGCAACCTTAACCAAAAAGATCAAGATCCACATAATTCTCCATGTTGGTTGAACAGCCTCTCTGCAGTCAAAACCTTTCCCAATCAGTTATTAACCAATGCTTACACGAATGACAAGACTAAGCACATCAATGGCACGGGATCCTGACTAAGGAACACTGATAAAGAAATGCAGTGTCAAGGCTTACAAAAAACAAACAACATCAGTCTACAGATCTTTTTAACTTACCACTTACTAGTTCATCAGAAACACACTCTAATTCATCTTGGCAGCTCCATAGCTGTAGAACATTGCTTGACAAAACACAAGCCAAGTTACGATCCAAACGAGGGTGTCTTTTCATTTTTAGAAGCTTTGAGAAGCATTTTATGGTCAGAAGTAAGGCTGGAATTAATTAAAGTGAATGAGGCTGCACCATGGAATACAGAGCTGAAACACTCATGGCCTTACAGCAGGGCTCCAGCTCTCAGTGGGCTTGGAAGCAGTAGAAACGAAGTCACAGTTAGCAAAGCATTCTGAATATCTTTTTTCTGTCAACTTGCAGTGTTTTATAAATTAAATTCTTCTGTAAAATATAATTTATTAACTATGTAGTATCTTCTCTAGCTTGAGACTCAGCACTTCAAAGACACATTCAGAAGCTTGAGACTCACCTAATTAGCTCCCAAGATCATTTAAACTATGCTATAACATCAAGAAGGAAAGGAAAACAGTAGAAGGCACAAATTCAGAATGAGAGTATACCATTACAATATAACTTCAGAAACACCACAAAAGATTAAAACCTAAAAAATCAAAGCACTTTCTCAGTGACCCATCCAAGCTCCTAAATATTTAGGCTGTATCAGACAAATCCCTTTGCAAATGCTGTGACTGGAAATACTGACCACTCTCCTGCAAGTCTCTTGAGCTGCCTGGACTCCCAGCAGGTAGAATGAGGCAGCAGTAAAACCTGAGTGGGGCCTAATAAACTGCACAATATGTAAAAGTTACTTTAAAAACCTATGCAAGTAGTTCTGCAATTTTAAGTCGATAGCCTTCACATATTTTAACAACTAAGGGATGGGAGACACAGTCTTGCCCATATATATGTGTGAGTATGCAAATACATACACACATTAAAGACACACATGTATGGCATCAGCAACCACAACAACAAGCAGTACAGAAGTTGCTGCCTTGTCTTGATTTTACTCTGTTGATATGCTGCTGTGTTATGAAGAACCACCTTGTAACTACCTAAGATGTAGTTACAGACGCTGCTTCACCTAAACCCTTGGCTTCAGCTTATGCTGGGGAAGAAAATTGTGTACCGGAAAACTAGGAATCTGTGCTTTAAGGCTTGTCTAAAGGTTAATACATATTTTATCAAAGAATCATAGAATGATGGGGTTGGACGTGACCTCTGGAGATCATCTACTCCAATCCTCCTGCCAGATTAGGTTTCCCTAGAGCAGATCACAGAGGAAGATGCTCAGAATGCCTCCAGAGTCAACAACCGCTCTTCCAATGTTCTGATACCCTCACTGTAGTAAAAGCTTTTTCATACATCGAAATGGCCATGGTCTAGCTTATTGTGGTGATGTGAGGTCATAGGCTGGACTTGATGACCTCAGAGGTCTTTTGCAGCCTCAATAATTCTGTGAACAATGCAAGCAGATGATCCTATGTTCCATCTTATGCCCATTGCTCCTTGTCCTATTGCCAGGCACCGGCCAAGAAGAGGGATGATCAATACATATTTAATGGACGGCCTCTGAGGACTGTAGCCTACAGTTTACTAATTTAGACAGGGATGAGTAAGTGACGTTAAGGTGTGGCTCCTCCTTCATCTTATCACTACACTCATATGTATGCTTTGTATGGAAAACTTTATTTGATAATAAAAATAGCATTCACAGACTTTCTCCTTCTTTGTTGCTACATCATATACATAGTGTCTGTTCCAAGGAAAGAAGCTTGTACTGGGTAAGTTCACATCTACTCATACTAGTGTTATGTATAAACCCAATAAGTCAAATAAAGCTATGAACAATGTAGTATTTATATATGCATAGTGTTTTATAAAAAAGATTGGCCCACATAACTGCTTCTCGTCAACACCAAAGAGAGCATTATGCCTATAGCACATTGCAAGAAATGATGACTGAAGAACGCAGACTGCATACGAGTGCTTAATAATGCATAAACAGGCCCACCATGAAGAAAGAAATGGTATTCAAACCAACAAAAGCTTTAGAATTACTTATACAGTTTCCCATTTTAAAACAGCTTTACATACCTGATTCAGTTTACATTAAAATATATCCCCTGAATCAATTTGTTCCATTTTCAGAAATATAAACACTTAATCACATTCCTCACAGCTAAATTTTGTCATAAATCCTCTTTTATACAAGAAAAAGGCAACAGTTTTGTTTCTTTTTTCCAACAGGCTCTATTAGTTACAATTTCAGACTGTACACACAACGATCGGCCATCTTCGCTCTCGGGTTCGTTTTTACAGTACCATGGCAACAACAGTGATAGACTTGCAATGCTTCTGTGTTCGTATGGAAAACGTGGAACAGGATACATGTACACACCAATGCACTGTAGAAAGCAGCAGTTTACTTTAGTGGTCCAACAATAACGGCAAACATTTTGGCTCAGCTAGGCAGTAATCCGTTAGAATCTCATACCAACGCTACAGCAGACTTACCACACAACTTGCAAAGTTAAAAATACAACTTAGAAACTCGCAGGTTTCCCTTTTACTGCCGTTCTTAGATTCAAATTTACAGCATACAACCAGCATGGATCGGCTTCTACAACCAGGTTGTCCCACTGATTACCTCTTTTTGCCTGTGTTTTTCCTTTGATGCTCTTTTTGTTCTTTTTACTTAGTTATTTTCAGCAAGTGCACTCCTTTTGTCTCAGTAAGGATGAACCAATAAAATTAAGAAATAGCGAGAAAGAAGAGCGAGCTTTAGGAATTTGGCAAAATAAGAAAAGCCCACTGGTTTTGCCTGAGCAGAAGGAATACACCTACTCTGAGAGGGAGGACTCTGCTCCTCCCACCACACTGTGCCACATCCCAGGATCTCAGCCCCTTTCCTCTCTCCAAAGCAGATAAACAATACCACGCATGCTTGGGTGCTGTCCATATGCATCTAAGAAGATGAGCAGGGCTGCGGCGGCTGCCTGAACGCGATATCGTTAAACGTTGCTGAGGCTAATGACAGATCAACAGTCTACGTTAGCGTGTGACACAGGCGTGGTGGTGACCAGTCCTTCTGCCTCTGCACATCCTGTAGAGGGGGCCTGAAAGTATAAACCGTTAATGGAACAAACTAGAAATTCCTTATCGTAAATCATCTTGTGCTGTGTGGGTTTGTTGTGTTTTGTTCTGTTTAATTATTTATTTATTATTATAAATATCCTTCATTGAAACAGTAGTCTCTTCAAACAGTTCTTGCAATTTTAGGAACATGTCTCTTTTTTTTTTTTTAATTCCTTCAGCAGGAGCGCTCCATTCCCACTGAGATGAACAGTTTTCTTCCTTCCCCACCCCCTTAAAAAAATTTCTACATACAGTGTAGCAGTGAGTCACTAGAGAACAGTCTGGATCAAATTTTCAAACTTGGTCATAAAATCCTTTTCTGTGTTCTATTACTGACTACCCCCATTCACTATACTGGGGAGGGGGGGAAAGTAGCCCAATAAAGGAATTATTCTTAAGAAATCTACAAAGAATGTAGAAACAAAATGTTATAATCCTTTAGGACCAACATTTGGCAAGTAATTTAAAAAAAAAAAGAATACACTGAAAAATACTTTCTTTAATATTATACATCAGGCACAACACTTTTTTTTCTTATAAGATTTCGTCTGCATAAAAGGTTTGTAGGATCAGCAGGTGCCGGATGTCTCCCTGCCTACAAAAGCCAGATGGTTTCAGATCCCACACTCTTTCCTCCGCTCCTGTGGTGTGGGGAAGGCAATGGGGACCCCAGAGGAGCCCCTCAGATGCTGAGGTCGGTGCTGCATTCCTTGTAGGGCCGCCTGCGCTGCTCAGGCGGGTGCCTGCGGCTCGGCTCATGCTTCCAGCCGGACTCTTCCCTCTCCCGGTGGCCGACTCGTTCCTCCCTGAACCTTCTGTCAGGTGATCTCTCCCTTCGCCGATCAGATGATTTGGCCCGCCGGTCGAGGGAGTTCTCTCTTCTCCGGTCAGGAGACCTCCTCAACTCCGTGAGTCTCTCCAGTGACCGGCGGCGGCGGCTGGGTGACCGTTCTCTGCGCCTCTCAGGAGAGAGGTCTCTCCTCCTCTCATGTCGCTCCCGCCTCTCCAAAGTGTTGTCAGCACTCCTTGTCCCTACCCTCTGCTTTTCGGGAGACCTCCTCTTCTGCCCGTTAACCACCACCCTCTCCGGCTGCCTCTCGTGCCTTTTCTCCGGTGACCCCTCTGTCCTCCTGCCTGGCACGTGGTCATTGGTTTTATAAGTCCCATTCCAAGTGTGGTGCTCATTGGGATGTCTGCTAAACTCTCTGCTGCCTTTTAGGTCTCTAACATATGTCCGCTTGTCCCCATGCTGTGATGATTTGTGAAGGTCTGGTGGATAACTGGACTCCGATGATGGGTGCTGCTGACGGTCGGATGGCAGGGGTTTCATTTCCGATACATTTTGTGAACCTGTGGCGGGACTGTTCCTGTCACTGCTGGGGTCTGAAAGAAAATAACAGCAAAGCGTTTGGTACCGATGCCTTCCGCGGCGCTGCGACACCACTTAGCATTCTTCAGACTTCATTAGTGACAAAAACAAACAACTGTTAAAGTAGTCAGTGACGGCTAATGGAAGCTTTTGTTAATTTAACTGGGACCCATGAGAGTTACAGGTTAGTACCGGCGCTGCTCTGTGCATTAGCTGTATTTTGGTCCAAGCCGATATCATCTTTATGCTCTTCTGGCCATGGGGCAGTTTACACTTTGCCCAAGCCCAACGTTTTGGGTGACACTATTTTCATTCCGGTGGGGAAAAAAAAAGAATTGTGGTGCGGTTGTTGGCCGCTTTGGGCTTTTTTAACAGTTTCCAATAAAAGGGGCCTCTAGGAAATGATTTTTCTTTTCAGTCTTTTGAAAGAACTGCCTCCCAGGTGTGGGAGGCCTTGGTTCAAATAGCAAAGCAAGTAAGGAAAACAGAATCGATTATTAAGTTCTCACCTCGTAAAATAGCATTTTGAAAGCGTGAGAATTAGGCTGTTATCACGCAATTTCCATTTCATTTAAGATGGTACTTAATCTCATTTAGTTCTGCCATGTTCTGCAAAGTCCTAGGGTAGATTTTGGTTTTGCCACAATGATTCAAACAACGATGACAGAAATTATGATTATTTAATATCAAAGCAATGGAAAGTTACTGCAATATGTAGGATGGCTTTGATTAAAACCTAGTCTCCAGTTCATTATTTTTAAGGCATTGTTTTGGGAAAAATGCAGCTGAGTTACCTCTGCGAGACAAAGCAGAAGAGAACAAACAACCCCAGAACTAACACCCGGCCCTGCATTGCAGCTATGCTACAATTACTCGCGTCATTTCTAACGGGCATTCATGAATGATTCATTACAGACATGGCAAACAGTAAAGTAGCTGTGCTGACTTAACACGAGCACTGCTTTCATTTGCTCATTTCCTTTTTAAAGTAACTTCCTCAGGGGAGCTCAGCTGGTGCTCGCTACCCTTCCTGCTGGCTTCTGGCCACTCACACCAAGACACCCTCCTCGAGGTAGGCCATCCTGATCTCAACCGCTAGAAACCTACACAAGAGCCTTGTGGGGACAGATTTTCTGGTGGGGGGTTATTTTTTTTCCTGTTATTCGCCTTTTTGTCTTCCCTCCCCCAAGCCAAACACTCTACATGCTCATTCCTCCTGCCATCACGCAAAGCATCCCTCAGATGATGGCATCTCCCGTTCCTTAGCTTGGGAGAGTCGGTGCGTGTGCGGGCCACAATTTGTGTGATTTCCAGGTGAAACCCGTGTTGGTGACTCACACGTGTGCGTTTCTGCTTATTGGCTTTCTCAGGCAGCAGCGGGAGACCACACTGCTTTTCCGTAGTTGTAAGCACATGGCTCGTGGCAACCCGGCTATCGCACAAGGTACGAGCGAGGTTATAACGTGTCCTGTGGTGTACTTAGGACTCAGGGGA
The DNA here is from genome assembly GCA_013397515.1 of Upupa epops. Lineage (NCBI taxonomy): Eukaryota > Metazoa > Chordata > Aves > Bucerotiformes > Upupidae > Upupa > Upupa epops. The sequence goes on along the minus strand of VZRI01001599.1, from coordinate 67,408 downwards.
CGCAGGGTGCTCAGAATGAATTGCTGTACATATAAAATATAGCGAAGCAGAAAGCAATGTGAGGGAATTAGGCCACAGCACAAAAACACCTAATATTGATTTTAGCTACAAACCGTAGTTTGATTATGGCCCATAAGGTAGAAGCAAGACTCCCCGAGCTTGTCATTTCTCATACATGCAGCGATATTAGGAGGTATCATCGCTGAGGAAGGAAGAGCCCAGCACCAAGAAAAGTAAGAGAAAGAGAAAGAGAAAAGTAGAAAATTTAGATTCCCTATAATAAAGATGAAAGAAAGAAAAATCTTCATATTTTATCTTAGAATAAAGAAAGTTTATTTTTCCAGTCAGATTGTCTAGGCTTCACCCAAATATAAGGCTGCAAAGACAGCAGTTGTTATTATCGTGACATAGAGACATCTAAGAGGTGTTTCAATAACCCAGACAACGAAAGCATTCATTCTAAAAGACAGCTGGAACAGCGACACAGAATGTCATAGAAAAAACATTAACAATCAAACAACAACAAAAAATAAAGTCCACCAGAGACCACAACATTAAAAATAAGTACAAAACTCATTACAAAAATATACAGCCTCATAGAGAAGCATGTTCCAATCGAGTCAGAAAAATATTGGAACTTAACATTATTAGAGGAACCATTTGCGACTGCAGCAAACAGAACAAAGAGAGGAAGGAGTCCCAAATGTTACGAGGATATTCTTTATAGTAGTGCAACCCCTGTATATTAAATCCTTGCTTGGAGAATGAAAGTTTAGTGGTTTAGCGATAGCCAAAAGAAAACTGGTGATGGATTTCATCCTCAGTGCAACAGACATACGCTTTGAGAGGTGAAGCACTTAATTTACAGGGTATTTATGCAGTCTAGCATATGATACAGTACTGTACATCCAAAGGAGTATAGGAAAAGACAGAAAGAATATTACAGAATTTCAGTGCCATCATTGAACCGTCTGGTGTGCTATTTATATTACAGAAGTGTAAACCCACAACCTCCCTTCCATAATGTTAAACACTTCAATTGGTTGTTGGTTTTACTCCGAGTTGGCCATTTGAAGTTAAATAATGAGCAGAGTGAGCAGAAACCCTCAAACGTGGTACAGTAAACGAAAAGAAAATCTAGTTCATAAATTGTGCAAAAGGGTTTTGCCTCTGGTTTTAGGACACAGAGTGAATGATAAACACAGAACCTACTGACACAGAAATAACCCAAATACGGGGAAAAAAGTACAAAGGACATCCCTTCAATCATCAGTTTCTATAGAAACCTCAAAGACCTTTGGTTGGGAGTAGCCCTCCATCGAGGGCACAATATTTGACAATTATCTCAAATAAATAAGACATAATTATAATATTAAATAGTGTGCTAAGTTCAGCCACCCAGCAATCCAACCTCCGGGAGAAGAAAAGGAAATCTAATGCAATTCTTAGTGAGAAACGAGGACAGAGTGTTTCCCCCAAGAACAGGCACAAGAGCACCTTTTCAAACCCTCCTCACCTTTTCAGACCTTACGAATTAACTAGTTTTAACCAGCAGACAGTTTAAGGGGGGAGAAAAGGGCTCAGGAGGCCAAATCAAGATACTTTTTGCTGTAAAGCTTTTTTTTGTTTTTCTTCTTTTTCTTAAATAACTTTATAAATATTTACATAAATATTAAGAGAAGGCAAAAATCTCATAAGCCATCTCGGCATTCATGTCTATGGATACAGACAGGAACTAAGAGAGAAACCTAACATAAAAAAAAATAAATAAATCACTGCTTCAGAGTAACTCGGGATCCCAGGTTTTGCATTGGTTAGAGACCTGTTTGAAACAACAACTCAGCCGTTGAGAAACAGTTTGGCACAGTTCAATGACATTCCTTGTTTGGCAGGACAAGACAATAAGGTTTGGTTTTGTTTTCCTCTCTGATCACCAAAAATACTGCTATGATGATCTTGCCTTACACTGCGCCCCAAGTCCATGGAAGCAAGCAAAGGATGGAATGTGTAGAAAATTCAGCACAAAGCGAGGCAATTAACCATGTGTTGTAAAGGTCGGTAAGACACTGGTGAGAAAGGAAAATAAAAAAGAATTCCCGCTTCAGATCTTGAGACAAATCATTCATGGAGTGATGCCAGGGAAGAAAGGAATGTTTTCATAGTTTGACCCACCATATTCTGGGACAGAGCCATCTCCACGTTTCAGAAACAGGCGGACCCTGCGGCCACCATTTTTAATCAGTTCGATGGCCCGAGCATGCTTCATGTTCTTGGTAGTTTCTCCGTTGATCTCTAAAATTTCATCACCAATCTGTCAAAATAAGAGAGTCTAGGATGAGGAAAAAGCTCCCATCAGGATAACCACCAGCACACCACAACAGCCACAGCAAAGGTGAAGGAACAACTATGCAGCAGGCAAAGCTAAGCAGACCTACTCCTTCCAGTGGCAGTCCACAAAAATGAGAGTACAGGGGCGTGAGAGACATCAAGACAACAGGGAAAACTCGAGGTAGCAAAGTATTTCCTTGGTGTTGTCTAAAACCACACCATGGTGCTATACGAATTGATAACTACAGCTTTATTAGAACTGGTATTAGTTTATTTTGATTATTTGTAAAGCCTTTGGTGAAAATGTTTGGGTTTGTACAGTCTGCTCTAACTGGGATGTTCAATTAGCTTTTTCAGGTCCCCTTCTCACTACGATACAGGTGCTGACAGTGAGCCAGCCAGGCCGCTTTAGCAAACAATAATTTATCAGGACAGGAGAACAGGACTTGTCAGAGGGCAGCACTGATTTATTTTCACCAGTAAAAATTTTGGACCCATAAATCCAACCCTAGCAGAAGAATTTTGAAAATGCCCTTTGCATGATGCATCTGGAAGACACGTGTGCTGAAGCTGCAACCTGTTCTCCAGCAGAGGAGCAAGGAGTACACAAAAGTTAGCAATTCCATTTTTCCATAGGCATTTGATAACACATGCCCTAGTTAAAATGTTTATAATTTAGCTGATACGTGAGGTTAACAGCTAACACTAATCAGGAACCATGTTAGAACTGTGTGATCCATGAGGCAATGGCCATGCTCTTTCCTTGCTCTGCCCACTAGCAGGCAAGATGGTCAGGTGGGACATCCCGGTTTTCTACTGCAGCTTTATAAGACCTGTCAAGGACTGTGGCCATTACCTTTTCATTGGTGTATGGATCTCTGTCAGGCTTTACAAGTTTGAGTGTCTATCAGAATGTCAAAACCAGGGTTGGAACAAGGGGGTGAAATATTCCAGTGCACTTGCGCACACACACACTACTGGAGACTGTATGCAGCAGGTCATAAAAGCCACTGACAGAAGTAAATAGGAGCCGCTGTTCCTTTCAGGTAAGTTCTAATTTTCCTTCTAGTTGGCACAGCAGAAGATGTGTGCCTGTAAGGGAGAGGCAGGGAACCTAGCTTACTGCAAAGAAACATGTGTTTTAAATCTGTTAGTGCATACCCTCATCTTCCCACATCTCTCAGCTGGACCATCCTCAGCTAGCCGCAACACGTATAGATCCATGTTATATTCCCGGCCACCTCGGAGGCTAAAGCCAAACCCTTTGGCTCCTCTTTCCAGCTCAACAGTGTAAAAATCTTGTTCCTGCTGTAGGGAAGACAACATACGCACAATTGAACACAAAGTTAAATGTGGCTCTACTCTGATTTTGAACTTACTCAACCAACAAAAATTATTTTTATTACTCATAATTACAAAAGGAAAATCTGATGAGTTTTCACACACAGACTAGGATTTCTTGCTTCCTCAGATCTCAGCCTGCAATCTGGAGTTCCAGCAGTGGGCTGCCAGAATGCATGGGCTCGGCCCTGAGTTTTCAGTCTCCTCTATCACGGCGCCCTCTGCCCAGGGCATATTTCTGGAGAGTGGTATCAACACCAAAGGACTGCTAGAGCAACTTCCCTTCCAGTGCTACACTTCAGTTAAGCTCTAACAGTACCTGGGATGAGCCTATGCCATCGTCTTGGCTTTTCCTTTTGTTACCACCTTATCTATTCCTTCTCCAGAAGCTCAGGAGCCTGAGCACTGTCCATCACAAATGCTGTTAATGCAGGGCTGCTTTAAGTCCCTAACAGCAGAGGTTACTTTTGAGATGGCCAGTGGCAAGCAAAGTTAAGCGTAAGAAGCTGTCTCTAGCGAGATGCTGTCTGCAAAAGCCGGAACACATCAGCTATTAGCACTTATTAAATTTTCCCTTTTTTCAGTCCTCTGAATTTATCATTTTCACACAACAGTACCTTTTGCAGAGGCCACTCCAAATACACAATGCAATAAACACACAAATTATTGCTGTCATTAAATGTCAGCTTTTTGTTTTCTTTTACTCCATACTTGATGAGAATGTGTTGGAAATGTTTCTTAGCAGAAACAACACTATCACATATTAAGAAACTACCCAGAAAATCCCTCTTTCTCCAGCAAATAGACTGAGGGAGAAACAGCTTCCCAGAGGGAATTTTCAAGGGAAATACTTGAATACTGCCCTCCAGCAGACTGGAAGCAACAGTCTGTGGTAAACAAAACAATTAGAAGGTTGCTCCTTACCTGTGCTGCTTGGGGTGGCTTGAAATCAAACTGGGATGATTCCTGCTTTGGTTTGGTGTTGTTCCTGCTGTAACGAGTAAGAGAAAGAGGGAAAAACAAAGTTCATGGGATGTGAAGATGATCAAGAAGTAACTGAAGAGAGAGCATGTCAACACGCTCTCCTCAAGGAAAACAATCTGACCTGGTCTCCTGTGGTACTTGCTGAGGAGTATGTGTGGTTGTAATAGTAGCGATTTTTTCTGCATTGGTCAATAGAGTAGCATTGGAGGACTCTACAAAATAAGATCGTTTTTCATTATGAGGGAAGACCATGGGTATTCACTGAAATAAAAAATGTATTTTGCAAAAGCATCTTTATGCTGTTCATAAAGACCTTGCGATCAGCACAGATTTATTACATCCAAACATTAATGGCGCTTAACCTAAGCCAGAGTAATGACATACATGGAACTGTACCCACCACTGGAAAATGAAATAAACAAGTTGAAATGTGGACTAGATACACACCTCTGACCATCAGACTCAGAACACTCAGAACAAAGACCGATTCGTGGAGAATTGCTGAAGTGTGTTTGCTGTCTAACAACAGGAATTCCAGTCATTAAAGTCTCCAAAAATGTTACACTAGCAATAACTATTCCGAAGATTATAAGCTTACCAGTGCTTCCTCCATCAGAAACTGCAATCTTCAGTAGGATTGAGATGAGGCTTTTATCTAATAACTCACAAGGTGATATTGAATACGGCTAAAACCCAAACTTACTGAAATATACCTCTGAAATACAATCCACTGCTGCCTGAGCACTCAAAGCTGCACACTGGGACACAGAACCACCTGTACCACATGCATCAACTGCTCTGGGTTCACTTAGAAAGGTGCTCACCATGAGAGTATAGAGAGCAGAATTAGCTCCAAAACTCAATCTGCGCCACAGCAAAGAGCTCTCAGCCCAACGTCAGCTTGTGAGATTGCAGCAGGTGCTTCTAGGAGAAGCCCTCCATCCTGCTTCACAAAACTGGGAGGGGAGTTGCTGTAGACACAACTGAAAAGTGATAATCTAGGTATCCCTCACCATATGGCATAACAAAAGGGTCCCCTTGCCATTTTAGAGCTTTTTCACAGACTTCAATAAGACCAGAGCTAAGCTAGAACTCCTTTAACTTTCTGTCTAAAGTTAAGGTCACGTCACTGCCATTAACCACATATTAGCAACATGGGTTTGGAGGAAAGGACTGGAACTCTTGCGTATTGAACTCAACATGTTTTCCACAAATGCATGTTGATTTTCAAATTGTGAATTGCTCCAGAAGGCAACAGTTCCTGAAAACATCTTCCTCCTCTGACAGGAGTCTGAATTCATAGGCAGAGTTGCTGGCACATGCTTCAGCACCAAAAATGTTTAACAGGTACACTGGTTGCATATGGAGAACGAGGGACACAGTCAATACAAACTCCTACATCCCCAGCTGACATCACTGCAGTGGCATGCATTTGCTCCTTTGTGAAACAGTTCTACACACATTTTGTGCCTATGCTCATTTCATCTGAGACAGGACCACAGACTGCAGCTAATGATTAAATACTGACCACAATCCACTTTTCAAGGTTAAAATCGAAATTGAATGAAAAAATCACTGGTTAAAACAATGTAGTTTGTTTCCTGACTGAATTCCTCTGTTCTAACACCACTAACAAAAAAGCCACCATCAGACAACAGCAACAAAAAACAGGTGGAAACATCTGGATTTCCAACATAAAATTTCAAGGTCTTCTACCCTGCCCTTGTCCACCTGTTTAGCTGCAGGCATTCCGTTTATTGAGTAGGGAGAAACCTGTCGTTATTGAGCAGAATCTAGCTGTAATATGAAATTGCAGAAGTTGGAAGGGCTTTGCTTGAATTAAAGAAGGGGTAGTGGTCCTGGAAACCTATTTGAATTCATAGATTTCTTTTAATTGTGGAGAAATCCAGATGAGGTGAAGGGTTTTCCTTTCCATAGCTAATGCGTATCAAGGGAAACTCAGGCAAAGAGAAAAAGAACCATTCAAACAGATGTGTGCAATGAGAGCACAGCTCCTTTGCCTGCAGCACTGCCCAAGTTAACATGCCCAAACCCTCAGCATATGCAGCTGTAACATCTTCCAGACTAGGACTGGCTTGTGTCCAGTGGCTCAGAGAGCAAGAGAAGCTTCTGGTCTCCTCTCAGGGTGGCCATGACCAAAACATACCTTTTCAACGACATGCTTTCTATGAGAAGATGTCTCTATGTGTGGCTACACTGCTGGATTTTAAGTAATTCTGTGTATTTTGTGAGGATGCCTCAATTGGAATTGGTCTCCAACATAAGAAGACCCCAAAACATGGTTAAGTGTTCAGTAATCAGAACAAATGCCTCTCAAATCCTCCACAAATATTTGGAGTTCAGACGAAGATGGGCTTCAAAGAGAATGCAAGATTCCTATCCTTTAGTAAGTCACACTATGAATGCCAAGTAGAACAACAACACATCTTTGCTACAGCTGCAGCTTCACACCACTGTGCTGCATCTATCTTTAGCCCACCCTATCCCATGAGTCAGGAGTTGTGCATAATTCTGGTAGTTCTTTAGGTATTGGCTCAGTCACCATGCAAAATGGGAACAGAACATAAATAGAGCATGAATTGTCTCCAGTAGAATTACAATTGCACATTCTAAATCCTACATATTTCATTGATTCTCGCCCTGTTCTGCCCTGGAACATTCAGACACCAATTAAATGCCTCACAAAAGCTTGTAATTTTTCAGCTCTCTGTATCCTTGCATCAGCTGGTAGCGTGTTATAGCATCGTCATTTCATTGCAAATACACTCCCCTGCAGTGGTCTATGGCAACAAGTTGGTGCAAGACATATTATAAAGCAAAACTCCTGGGTGTTTTAATAATGTTAGAAGAGATTAGCAATGTGAGTTTATTGTGAGTCTTGTGATGAATCTTAGTTTCACTGTTTCGCTCAGAACTATGGCTTCTGGTTTATCCCACCATCACCTTCATGTACCCTGTTACATCATTTTATGTTTACCAAAAAAGCACTCAAACATCAACAAAGAGAAAACAATGAATCAACAAAAGCACCCAAAAACAACCAAAAGAAAACAACACTGAGACAAATTTCTTGGACCTTCTGAGCAAACCACTCAGGGATTTTGAGAGTGCCTGGTCTTACTAAATTTTTGAAATGTAATGCAAGTAACACTGTAAAAGATAGTAACCCATCTTGGAATCTCAAAAGAACAGTAAATAGACACTCTAAGCCTGTACTGCTAAGAGAGAGAAGAACTGACCCCTTCTCTAAAATTTCTACCTTCTCTTGGCATGTGTGAAGTCAGTCATGGGTACAGGCATCCTGTATACCCATTTATGTGAACAAAACTGGTTGAGCATTCACATCAGAAGGCAACCTTCTTCTTAAAAACAAATCTTAATTCAAAAGCTATCTATTTATCAGGTATTTTTGCCCCTTTTACCAAAAAAAAAAAAAAGTCACATTATTAATTTATTCAACCTTTCACCCTTCCTTGGTTTTGATCAGATAGCAAAATACAGGTAATAAACCATTCTTCTCCCAGTTTACCATCCACAACTGGCACATACAGGCCAGCTCAGACCTTAGTCTGATTCATTGCTATTTTATAATTCATGAATCCTCAGCTTGCTGAAAGCAGCAAAGGATTGTACACCATTTGACCCGGCAGGTACCAAACAGTAGGGAAATAAAGCCTTTCTGCAAAACAGATCACCCTAAACAGAAATAATTTGTAGCTACCCTGCCCTATTTTTACCCTATAGCTAAACATAGCTCAACCATGCTCCGAGGAGTAACCAAACTCAAGCTTCCAATTCAGAAGTGAGAGAGTTAGCAACTACTGGACACTCTGCAAGGGAAATCATATCAGGTACCTTCTCCATTCTGTGTGGCTGGTACAGCCCTACTTTCTCAACCTTTCTTTCAAACTTAATCACACTTTCTCTACATTTCACTGCAGGCAAATTATGTCCTGTACAACTCCAAGATATGCTCATTAGCACTGTATCTGAGCCATCACGTTATACCCACAGATTCAGCTTAAAAAGAGAGCAATGTAAACTGATTTCTGCCTAATGAGTTCTCACCATGAGCTCGTCCACAACAGAGCAGGACAATGAACAAACAAAATACTTAGAATTTAGAACCACAGCAATTTTAGTTCTGCTACAGATACTTTACATACATTTCTGCTCTGTTCCTATGAGACATCACAGCTAGAGATCAATTTAACGCAACTGATACACGAGACAGATCCTTATTTTTGTTAAACAGTTCAGTGACTGGAAACCAGTACCGAGTGTATTATTAGGAATCTTGCATGGTCCCTCTGATCTGAAACAGCAAGATCCTGTGTAGAGTAGCACAACAATCGACTGCAAACACATAGCAGCTCCAGAGCCATTTAAGAAAGTCATTTCAAAATGTACACAGCTCATTCCCAAAGCAACTTACCCAGAATAAAAACAAATCTTCTTTCCAAACAGCTTAAAACACGGCAAAGTGTTTATCCCTTTCTGTGATCTCTTTAATCTATAGCCTCCTTGTGTACGTACAAAGCTTCAGGAATCCTACATATTAAAAAATTACTCCCAGATATTCTAAAGCTGCATTATTAACCTACAAATCAAATCAGAGTGCACTGAGACGTGCATCAAATTTACAAACGGTCACTTTAACGAGACGCTTAGAGGAAAATAACAGAATGGAATATTGTTTTTTAATGTGGAATTGGCACCTCCCTGTTTAAACACAGGACTTGCAGTTCTATAGCAAGAAACAAAAAGCAAAGCTATGGAAGACTCACAACCTCCTCCACTGCTAATTCCCGAAGTGGGAGTGGAAACTGAGTCCTCCATGACTTTTCAGCTCTGGCTGATACAAAAAGTCAGGGAACAAAACCAACAAGAAGGTGAAGTAAGACAGCAGGAAACGTATACTTTACCATCTCCTGGAATGATGCGCAGGGTAACCGTGTTTCCCGCTTCCTTAATGAGGTTGACGATGTCTGAATGCGACTTGTTGGTGATGGAGCACCCATTCACAGCCAAGATCCGATCGCCTACTTTCAGCTTGGCGCAGCGGTCAGCGGGACTCCCTTCAATTATCCGACCTATTTTGTGAGGCATGGCCACACATGCATTTCCCGCTTTTGTATTGGTTTGGGGGGGAGGTTTTGTTTTGGTTGTTTGGTTTGGTTTTTTTAAATTGTTTACATACATGGGAATATGGTGAAGGGGAAAAGGAGAAAAAGGGTTGAAAAGGGAAAGAGAAGGTTAAGGGTTAATTAATTAATGCATCAAGCAAAAGTTATTATAGGATAGCTTTGCTGCCAATGTTCAAAACATTGGCAATCAACTACTACGAGTGCACAAACTTTACCTCGTTTACCAAAAGGAGCTTTGTTAATCACTCAAAACTCCCTCTACCTTCATTTTCACTAATGAATGTAATGACATTTTTATAGACTACAACTGCATGTAGCAGCCCCATCAGAGCCCAATCCCGATTTTAATTTTGAACAAAACAAATTAGAGCTTTCTGTTGAAAACACAACCTTCCCTCATCCAAGACTAAATCAGCAGCATCCTCTCCAGTCCTTCTCTAAATCAACTGCTACCCAAGCTTCTGCCAATGTTTTGTTCTTTCTCAATTTAGAAAGATAAAATAGTTCTAAGCCTAGGAGGGAGCACAACTCCCTTTCTACCAAGAAGACCCAATCTACCAGTACTGCATGGGCAAGCAACATGAAACCGTTTTCTTCCATCATGACTAAAGGTACTACCAGGGAAGGTACAGGACCACTACAGATGGGCCAAGACTGACAAAGGTAACGTGTTTGGTGCAGGCATCCACCTCAACCTCTGTTAACCCTTCCCCTTTTACGATCTTAGATGGCATCATGAGGAGAGCAGGGAAGGAATGAGGACCTCCTAATTTAAATACCTCTAAAGCCACACACAGAACCATTGAGATGTCTGACTCACAGAGCAAGAGCATTTTAGGATGAATGGGTTTTGGAAATAAAATTATCTTCCTGTTCCATGCAACTGTTTGTTCCAAAACAAGAGGGATGTCCAACAGAATCCAGAATTGATACATGACTTAACACCAGTGAATCCACCAGCCTTCTGTATGGCTTCTTTACATAGGCAAGCCGCCCTTGGGCACACTGCATGTGATTAACACCACGATAAAACCATCTCATACTCTGCATCTGCAATACATTCACCCTCAAGGTGCACTTTCCCATCTGTGCTCTTGCCTTTATGTGATTAGTAGTTTTAGAGATACTGGAGTTGATGCACCCACTACACTAGGTGCACAACACTAGGAGGATCATGAAAAGAAGAAAAGGCTAAGAAAAGCAGCACAAGGTGAGAGGAGAAGGTTGAAGAGGTGCAATGAGAATGGGTAGAAAGTGTTAATGTTAGCTGAAAGTGGTAGTAGATTTTGTTTCTCTTTTACTGTGATGTTTGAAAGTTCCTCTCCCAGGTAATACAAAGCCTCATCTAGTTTAAAGGCTAAGACCCTACTCTATGCAATCCATTGCACACAGGTGACAGAGCCCACACCAAAGTGACCAAGGTGAGTTTTAGAAACAGTTTGGCCCATCTCTAAATACTACCCATGAAAGAAAGAACGACAAAGCAGATCCGAAGCAAGCACTATGCAGCAGAGGGAACACATCTCATGCAGAGTGTTAGGAAAAAGCTAAATATACTTGAAAATTAAAGGAAAAAGAGTCACAGATCAACAGATCTCCATGAGGAGCCCCTGCACAGAAACTTCCAGTTAGCGAGTATCTTGGGCTAAAGCAAACACAACTCCTTACAACCTCAGGTCAAGGTTTCTCTGCAGAAAAGAGTTAGAGCACAGTCTTCATAGGGTAAATGTTATATACATACACGTTTGCAAATACTTTCAGAAGATAAAAGCTCTCTTTCCATTTTCAACTGAGTTCAGTTTAATCTATATTACATTACACCGTTGTGTTCTGCAACCAAAATACATATTCTGGAAGAGCAGTTTCCAGAAGGGAGGACAGTGGGAGGTCACCTAGTACCTGAGAGCTGACAAAACTCGCTGCTCCAGGTCTGTACTAGGAATTTTCCCTTTGAAATCTCTTCAGTGTTAGAAACGGCCCATTCTACATCAATACAATTAAAGGAGGTGATGCTCCCTTGATGTATTGGTGAGGGCATTGCTGATGGGCAAAGGCATGACATTTCTGAAAAAAAGCCTAGAAGAAAAAGGGAAAGGCCACTTCCAACCACATGCGCCCGTGTGCCCCAGAAACGTTCAAGCTGTACATGGAGACTGCAATGTATTTTATCCGCAAACCACAATCCCACTCTGAGAGGCAGTGTATAGATGGCCAAGGCACTTGTTCTATCTTTTCTTCCCCCTCCATGCTTATCACACGCCTCAGACTAGAGGGAGGCAACACCTTCATTTTATCTGCAGAGCTAAGTGGATGCCATTTATGACCCTTTCAAGGAGGTAGAAAGGGACTCCGTTTCCCCTTTGCAATGGCTTTTCAGCTCTGTGCATACTTGCACAATCAGCTTATGTTGCTTTTGCAGCAACACCTGGAAATGAGTGTCTGCCTAACAGAAATAAGGCATGACCCCTTCTGTTAGTGCAGAGCTCTAAGAGTGACATCGTGTCAACTTCATTTCCCCCTGCTCTGAAGAAATGGATTTAGGAAGAGGTGGAATGCTTTAAGAAAGATTCTGCTTTTTAAACAGTATTGTCCACTCAGTGCGTCTCCAGCCAGCGCTACAAATTAAAACTTTCCAGCTATCAGCATGCTCACTCCATAATGAGGATCAGAATAACCCTGACTGCCAAAGAAAAGTTAATCAGTACAAGCATTGCTACTTTTCAATCAACTGGTTCAATTCCACCTGCTCTCCCTTTCTGCATCAGCAAACAGCATGACAGAAGGGGATCCCCGGCTGTTCTTCTGAGAGCAAACTCCAGGAAGGCATCCTGCTAGCAGGGAGAGCAAAACTTCAGGAAGCATCATCAACTGCCATCAATGGAAGTTCTGCTCTTCAGGTTGGGAATTCTCATGTTGTTTTGCTTGACTCAATGCTGAACAAAACCCATGAGGCAAACACCTACCAAGTCTCATCCTCCAATTAAGCTATTAAGTACATAAATTAGGGCATGCTCATAACTTTTAATTAAACAGATGCCTGCTTGCCTCCTTGCACTGCTGTGCTCAAATCTGTGTGTCATTCAAGGCACATTGAAAAAACTCCGAGACTTACCGAATGTTGTCCCTGCCTCTGGCCTGCTAACTGACGAGACGATGACAAAGCCAAATCCCTCGTTTTCGCCACGGCGGATTTCCACATCGTAGGGCTGGACCATGGTGCTGACGACACCGCTGCCCCCACCACCACCGCTGCCAATGCCACTGGTGCTGCCACTGCCTGAGCTGACGGTGTTGAGGGAGTTCTGGCTGCCCTGTGGTGTTCGCTTCTCCTCTGTCAGTGAGGCTGGCTGGTTGCTGCTGTGGTGGGAAGAGGCTGGGGATGGGACTTCATTCTCTGCCTTGGGAACTGAGGAGGAAAGAAAAAAAGAGACTGTCTGAACTGCCTTATCATTTAGTACTTGAAAAGTGCCATCCACTGAGAAAAAGGAAAAAAGAAAAAAGGAAATGCCCTGCTTTGATCTATAAATCACAGCTATAATTATCAAGGCCTCTCTCTCCTTTTGGGTACCACCAGTAGCAGCTCTGTGTGATGGTGGACCTGAATACACACATTCATTCTCCCCAGTACACAGTCATGCAGCCGAAGCCTCTCACTGCCCAGCTACAGCAGCAGTGTGCTTAAATCAGTGTGGTGACTAGTAGCCAGTACCAGTACTCGGATGCTCTGCAGCACTTTAAACCAGGATTACATTAGATCAGAGACATATCGTTTAGATATCACATCTCCATGTCAGTTACATATGTGCAGCCACGTAGATGTGCAAAAGCAACAAGGCAAGAAATACCCAACTCCCATCACTTGACACCTGTGTAGTTTTAAACTCAGTGCCATCAGTTGGGAAGCACTGACTGCCTTCCTTCAATTTTTGTGATCTTAAGTAATAACACTACAGCAAAACTTGTGAACCAAGCTTTTCTGCGTGGAAGAACCAGCAACTACAACTCTGTACGGTCTGACATAGTTGGGATGAAACCATCAAACATTGGTTTAACACTAAAATGAAACAAGTGTTTAACAGCAACTGAAGTTGGATTGGTAGTAGGTTAAAAGCCTTGAAGGAATCTCAAAAGAATAGTCTAGCCTACACACTGCTTAAGTCAGGGCCAACCATACTTATTGTCAGCCTTGACAGATGTTTGCCTAATCAACTGTTAAATATCTCCCCAGGCAATTTATTTGTTTCAATATCTAACTTAAATCTTCCCTGCTGCAACATAAGGCTATTATTTCTAGTTCTATCTGGCAGGCATATGGAGAACATATTATTCCCTTCCTCTCCTTCCTCTCTACAGCAGCCTCTTATAGTCTTGGGGAGTTTAACACCTCCTCCCCCTTCTCCGCTTTAGTCTAAACAATCCAAATTTGTTCAATATTTCCTTGTAGACCATGTTTTCTAGAGCTCTCCTTACTCTCACTGGTCCTCTGGACTCCCTCCAGTTGGGCTCCCTCCAACACAAACACGTCTTTCTTGAAGTGCTGGACCATATGCACTAAGCCATCATCTGCTGGGAAATCAGGAGAGTTCCCCTCTGCCTACGTCCCAGCACAGTGTTTTACTTCACCTGAGCCAACCTCAGGTTAAAGCTTGTGGCCCACAATACCTTTCACTTCTTGTTACTCAGCCAGTCCTCCACAGTCCATTTGTGCAGCTGAAGGCAGCATATTGTACTTGTCCCTACTGAATGGCTGCCTGCGCTAATCAGGTCACTTGTCCAATTTGGTGAACCAAAATTAAGCTGAAGATCTTAAAGCCACAGGAAGAAAATGGATGCCAAACAAAGTCTAAAAACCTGCAAACCCATCATCCATATTCTTGGACAGAAGCACCACACTGTACTGTCTGCAGCATACACTCCAAGTACGCTCACTAAATACATCGTCTTCTACATATTAAGAACGCAGGAATATCAACTTTCCTCTCCATGAGTCTCAAGACACTAAGCACCCATTTAGGTGAACAATCTTTTTCAACTGGCAGATGGATGAAAGGAAGAACAAGGGACTCAAACTTAGGAAGAGACTTCTCTACAGAGTTATGCTGGCATTTAAAAGCCTGTGAATTTAAGGTGAAAGAAGGAAAGGAATCCTGAATAATTTATCCTAGAGTAAGTGTCCACATTTGAAGTGATTCAGAAATAGCTTGGCCTGGAGAAAGAAGCCCTTGAATGAAATATCAAGAGATCTCTCAGTCACCTAAATCTTTTATGGTAATATGCAGCCTGGAGGGTATAAAACTGATTAGAAAAATCTACACACAAAAACAATGACAAAACTCAGCTTCCCCTTCCACTTAGAGCTCATCTCCTAAAAGCTTTTCTCACATCAGCATGAGACTGACGCTATTAGAGGAGAGACATAACCTGGCATTTAACCCACAAAGAGGGAAAGAAATGAGAAAGGAACATTCATTTGATATTGTGCGGAAGGAGCTCAGCACTGGAAAGGAACACAGATCTATTTTACAGGTACTGTTCTAATTCCAACATCCACTGCAGGTCTACTTCTCAACCTGCATACTATGTCAATGCTCTTTAAGTACATCACCATTTCCATAGAATCATCAAGGTTGGAAAAGACCTTCAAGATCATCAAGTCCAACTGTCCACGCTACAACCCCGAACCACTAAACCATCTCCTGAAACATGATGTCTGCCCACTTTTTGAACCCTTCTAGGGATGGTGCCTCCACCACCTCCCCGGACAGTCTGCTCTTTCTGTCAAGAAATTTTTCCTCTCTTAACTTTCCCTAGTGCAACTTGACCCCATTTCCTCTCATCCTATTGCTAGCCACTAGGGAGAAGAGGTCAACACCCACCTCACTACAACCTCCTCTCAGAGAGTTGTAGAGGGCAGTTTTGATGCTGATGCCTAAATTTGAAAAGCTAGATACTATCCTTTCTTTTGAATAAGTGAGCTAAACCAAACCCCACACTGGAGCTCCCTAAAGGGACTCAAAAGAAGAGGCAGACTACAATGCTACTCTAAAATATTAAGTATAAGGCCACAACATTTTGAAAGTTCACGCTTCTGCCTCCATTTCTTTTGCTATTAGGTTATTTTTCTGTGACTGATCTGGGTGCCACCATGCAGTGCCACTTCTCCCTGCATCTTTCTATTGCTGCCAGCTTCTTTATTGTCCATTTAGGTTCCACATGTGGGCAGCGTGTGCACAATGCCAGCATAACCCAGCATAGAGAAATCTCTCTATTACGACAAACATGCACAAGCAGAACCAATAACAGCATTTTGCATGGCACATTGCAACTGCACCGTTCTCCATTTTACCAGAAACCCAAAACAAAGTATTTGAAACTTATTTGATCAGGAACAAAAAAGACTAAAAATAGGTAAAAGATGAAGAACAATGCCATATCCCCTGAGCTTTTGCAGTGTTACAAGAAACAGCTTTTTTTCTTCAAAGCATTTGCTGAACAGATGGAGTCTGGCAAGGAAATCTACCCCTGCAGAGCAGCACTGCAGCCTACCTGTGTAAACCACTTTGCGCCTGACGGTCAGATTTACATGACCTTGTTTGGCTGCCTGTTGCATAAGCTGGACGACAAGCTGGTGTGATTTCCCGACAACTGGTGTCCCATCCACACAGATCAGTTCATCACCCGATCTCAGTCGGCCGTCCGCATCAGCAGCACCCAGTGGTACAATGTGACCAATGTAAATCTGAGAAATAAGCACAGATAGGAGGGAGAAGAAGGACAGAAGGAGAAGAAGGAAGTGGGGAGAGAAATACAGTGATAAGTACAACTAGCTCAACAGCCAGCTGGAACAAAGGGGCACTAGGAAGTAGACCCAATTTAGGAGGGACAAAAAAACACTGACAAACTTCTGCTGCTCAGTAAAGTTGCTCCTGTGAGAGCAGCTCCATGCCAATGTAGCCACATTGTGGAAATTGTAATCAACAGACATCTTGTTTCTTTAAGTGGTTCATTCACTCTAATGACTGATAGCCTCAGGACATGTGTTAACCAGACACTGACCAGGAAGGAAGATGGCTGAAAACATGGAGAGTCTTGTCAGGGAAGCTGAGATTGAGTTATTCTTTCAGTTGCCTCTCAGGTTTACAAGCTCTGCACCACCTGCTTGTCCATCAGTTCATTCTTGGTTTATCTGGAGTGAGTCCTGAGGACTTAATCTATCTGACACAGGAGGAATTCATGGCTTCTCTTTCCATAAACAATCAAATTAATTTTGTCAGGATAATACACCGACATTTTTTCTGCCACTATCTTTGACCTGCACAGCAAGCGAAAGTCTGATGCCATCGAGGTCATGGGCACAGAATTTACAGTAAAGAAGTTAAGTGAATTCAAGTTGGGAATCGAGCAAACAGAAAACCTGACACTCTATAATACCTGCAAACCTAATGAGGACATTTCAGACCCACATTTTTTCATTTGGGCTATCAGGGGAATAGCACGGAAATCAAACTCCTTTCAATTATAGAAGTTTTGGGTGGTTTTCTGGAGCAGAGTGGAGAGAAGCTGCAGGGTGCAAATACACAGCTCACTAGTTATTTTAACAAGGATGCCATAGCACAGTTCTCCATATTTGTATGGGCTACCACCGTGACTCTGGAAGATGTAGGGAGTTAAAACATGACCACTTGTAGTTATACTCACAGGTTCTCCAGGCTCATTTCCACCTAGAATTCTAAATCCAAAACCGGTTTCCTTTCTCCATAAAAAGATGTCCTGCTCCTGGTAATCTGGAACTGAAGAGAAAGAAGGAAAACTATAATCTTTAATAAACAAACCACAGTTATACTGAAATCAGGATTTTGTATATATACATCAGTAGTCCAATTAAGATTTAGAGGGATCTGCTACACAATCTTACTCTTGAAATGAGCTGGTCTTGAATTTTTAGACATAATTAAGAATACTTATAGCTTCAAATGCTCAAATATTATTTTTTTTTAGATCACTACCATAAATTCTACAGTGGTTTCTACTTTCTAGGTGTCCACTTGTGACCTCCCATTTGTTTACCACTATACTATTCCCTTCCATCAATATTAGCATCATTACCCAGTGTAAGAGCCTCTTCCAAATCATCAATAAATAGATGTGCACAACAGAGAATTACTCTGCCAGAAACAATACAGCTGCCTCCTCTTTCATGGGAGACTAAAGAGCCACTTGTTATGACTTCTACTGTTTAATTAACTTTCACAAGCATAGTTTGCTATCTGTCAACTGACACTGCTTTAAATAACTGTGGGACAGATCCCTGGTGGGTGTAAAACAGAAGGGTTCCACTGAGAATAATGCAGCCTCTCACATGTTTGTGTACAGGCCTTGTGAAACCAATGAACAGATAAAACCAGCTGGAAACATAAAAAAGCCGATCTTACCTACTCATTAGTATGGAACACCAGCAAGGTTTCTACAATGAATATTACATACCATGAAGCACTAACCTTGAAGTGCAGTTGAGCAGTAATGTTTTATATTAACTTATTCATGCTTGCTTTCATCCCTTTTTTAAAAATGCAAAATTAATTGCTAACATTAAATCATATCAGAAGACAACTTCAGGCTCATTTAATATTTATTTGTTATTATCTGTAACACTGACTAATTTTGTAATGATCCCCTCTCAAAATTTATAGTTAATGATCAAAAAATAAGCTGCTTCTTTGCAAGTCAGCTGCCTATACCTTTAGTAAAGAAACCCAAGCACATTGTACAGGAATGTCATTTAAATGAGGGCATCCTCAGATACTGGATGCAACATGTTTAATCAAGCACCATCTAGCTTATCTATGAGCAGATAAATGGGCTGTTTTCCATTGACCTCAGCAAGTCTTAGGCTAAGTCCTAACTGCATTCTACACTGCCAGTGCACGTTGCACAAGGGTTTGGGTATGAACAGCTTTAAAACACAACATGAATTTAAGACCTCATAATACTAAAAATTGAAGCAACTGTTGAGTGCTGAGGCATAGATGGTAATCTTGACATTTTCTTTCAGACTGATTTTACCTAGAATATTTTCATGTTTTTATTACTTGCAGAGATAAACTATGCTTAAGACGCATGCACACTATCTTACTGAACTGATTTTTGTCCAGATACAATTACAGAGCACTCAGGTGCTCTGTTTCCAGAGAAACACTGGAAGCCTTGTTTCTCATCTCTTCAGAAGAATTGGCTGAAGGCAGCTCACCACCGTACACCGTGCTGTTGTGGCACAACAGCAGAACTTAGACAATGAATGAATTGCGGTTTGTCACTGCTGTCAGTGAGGGGGAGCGTGAAGAGCAGACATGTTCGGAAGCATCTCTCCAGCACTTCACAGGCTTTTGCAGCAAAGGCTGGCCCAAACCAATTAATAGTGTGTGTTTGATCTGTCAGAGGCAAATGGCTTCTGCAGAGAACTTCAGTATGGGCCAAATTCTTCAGCGTCTCTCAACACCTTCCCATTTGTCAACTCTCCAGCCTCCCTGAACGATGCCTTATGTTCCTGGTTTGGGTACCAGCTAGGCAATTAACAGCCACTGGAGAACACTGAGGTGTAACAGCAGTGTCAAACCAAAGAAACAACAAAAGACAAGTCTACATTCAAAGAAGCAAGTTCATTCACATAATGAACTGCTTCAACTGGAACGATTATGGGGAGGTGAAACACAGGTAAACAAATGTATAGATAATATACACACAACATGAGGATAAACCCAGCAAACCCCTTTTTACCACTTTTTGCACCAACTCTGCAGTCTGGTGATTCATTGGTAGAGCCCACAAAACCCCAGCTACCTCTATGCATCCACAGAGCTGAGGTGGGAGCCCCCAAGGCTCTCCACACTGGAGAACTACTTTAGGTTCTCCATTATTCAGCAGTGCTTCAAGAGGAGCCGCTTTCCTTTCTTAAAGTGAAAATTTCACTGTGCTGCTGAAACTGTTGAAAATCAATGAAAAATGGCCTCCAGGAGTTGTTCACTGCCCCTCTGCACACTGACCTGATGCTAAGCAAGTCTGATTCTTTCTGAAAAAAAAATAAGCAAATGGGTAACCGTTGCCAGTCTTCTCATCCTGAATTAAACCAGACGATTCAAGAGTGCCACACAAGTGGTAAGAAGAGTGCTGGTGGGGCCATGCGGAGGAATGGAAGGAGAAGCACGTTGTTACAACCCCATCAATGAGTCACTCATGAATGAAATAGGAACACGGTACCCCCCCTTCCACCACCTGCAAAGTCCGCCGCTAGCCAGAACACAATAAAGCAAGTACTTTGCACCTTCATGGCTAACCTNACCCCCACAGAGTAGCAATGACACCAGAACAAGATATCACAAGACACAGATACATTCTTGGCACAGTCTTACATTCTCCAAAACTGGTGGAATTGATTTCTCTCTCTCTCTCACCCTTGCTCAGTCCAGTTGCAGGCGAAGGTGACATAGCTGTAATATTAATTTTACAGTTTTGCAAAGCTTAATGCATCTCCTTTCTTGTTAGTTCATTTAATTATAGACTGTATGGATCATGTTAGACTCTCATGCACAAATTGCTAAGGTTATAGTTACTGTGGATTATGACAGACTATCTTTCACATCTATTTGCACATGCCTGTGTACGTGAGGATACAGAATATACAGACATAGGGATTTATACATTTATGCACATGCATGCAGGTATAATTAAAGAACTCTTTTTATCTCCTCAGAGCAAGAATTTATTTGACAACACCTTAAAAATAGTTCTCTACAAAAAGCTTTCCAACAGCACAGCACAGTTCTTTTTCCAAGTGGAAATGCCTTCTCCTAACATTAAAAGAATTTCTAAATGCATGGTGTGGTGATGTACAACGAACACAGGGCTAGATTAGTGGCCATTTACTCAAACCCTCCTATCCAAACCTGCACAATTATCCTCCATGTTATTCTGCCCAGTGTGATATCAGTTCTGCAGTGTGATATCAATTCCAGCAAAAGATGCATTCACAACTAAGCTACACAAGTGGGGGTTTTAGTCACTCATTTGAGGCAGCAGCACATTCAGTGACTCAGAGCTTGGCAAACTACTAAGGTTTTAAGGACCAGCTTCAGCAAAGTATATAGAGACAAGTCTGAAATTAAGAGTGAACAGTCTCACTGAAGTTGATGGAGAGTTAAAGTGTTGAAACTTGGGTGTGATTTAGCCACAAGCCTCAGAAGACTCCGCATTTGCAGGAAAGCCCTGCTTTTTAAACTCTCCCACTGCAGGAGGACTCCTGATTTTCTGCCCTTTTAATCAACTCTTCTCATGGCATGGAAAGCTTTCAAAAGGGGGCTCCAGCATGTTCCCAAAAAAATGACCACATTCTGCTGCTGAGGTTAGGGGAAGATGTGATGCTGAAACTGAGCCGTGGACCTGGCTGGTGCCAGAGGAACACGGGATCCACAGCAGCTCCACAGCATCTGCTGCTCACACCACGTGTTACAAGTGCTAGAAGATGTTCTCTAAGGGCACTGACACATCTGTGTGCCCAAGTGTATGACTGCAACTGTTTGATTAATATCATAAAAGGACATTACCCTACCAGGGGCGTTTACCAACCATCATGTTTGAAGTCAGTCTGATCAGAAGGCAGCTGCCATTTCCTGAGAGTGTTTTTTATTTTAGGGAGAAAGTGTCTAACGTTTGGTATCACAGTGCAAATATTTTTAATTCTGTGTAATTGCTGGTGAGTGAGCACTACACACTGGGGTCAAGACTTGTTTGTATTGTTTTCATTAGATTTGGGGAGAAAAAACCCAACCCTACCAAACAAATTCTGAGCCTGCAAATAAAATTCAAATATTAACAATCACTTAGAATATTTAAAAAGCTTTAAAAATTATCTATCATGTTCTGCTTTACTTTTAATTAAATGCTTAAGCCCTTCAAAGGGATTCATTAACACATCTGCAATTCAGATTAATTAATTTTGTCACTGCTGTTTTGACAGATGGCCATATGTAGGATACGGTTATTTCACTAAGCAATCAGGCCACATGAGTAACATTTGACAACAGATTGTGTTAATCTTTAAGGAAGTTTAATAATACATTGGAAAATAAAAAAGCTTATTATAGAAATATATTTGCAATAAAACAGTGTGATATTTCAGAATCACGGTTCTCTGCTAAATTATTCATTTGCTGTTTCTCTCACTGAGTGCTCCTCACGTGTGTCATTCCTGGATTTTGGAACAGATTAGGTTTTTAAGCCTTAAGGGTTTGTCCTTCTCTCTGATTCACGTACACAACTCCCACCAGCAGCAATGAGTTACTCAGAGCGAGGAGGAGCTCAGGCAACTAAAACAGCACCAGCAGAGAATGTTTGTTATCAGTACCAAACAATCTTGTTTCAGAGTCACTTGACACAAAGCCTTTGGATTCTCAGAAGTCTTAACCCAGCAAAGAACTGCAACGCTGGGACAGATTGCAGCAGAGCATGTGAACTCAGCCTTAGCCTTAAAACATCCTTTGGGTCTACTGCTTGAAAATAAGCTTTCCTGACCCCAAGCCTAAGCCCTCAGCACCTTGTGGGCCTGATCCCCTCAGCAAGTGGAGCTGCATGTGAAGGAATTTGGTTGAGTAAAGTTGCAGTTCTCATCTGCTGCCACTTGGCCAGAGTCCAGACACAGTTATGGAGCCATTGCTTAGCTTTACATTATTAATTTTAGCTTCAGTTTTAGGTTTTTTATTCCCCTAAACAGGCAATGTCTGTGAAACTCTCACACAGAACCGGAGCACTACCTGAAATGAAGATGCACTGAGAACTAAAACCAAATACATTTAAATATGCTTTTGCAAATTACGGGATCTTTGGCACTTTAGAGCAACATCTGGCTCTACCACTGGCTTCACATAAGTCACATAAGTCAAATATGGTCGGTTTAACGAAATACTGATCCAAGGAATGCTCCGAGAAAGGAAGAATGCATTTTACCAATTCTGAAAAATGTAGATGTTGCAGTGTGCCTTCCATTTCTACATTACTGGTACTGGTGTTGGTAACAGTGAGATGCACTCCCAGGGAAAAAGGAGGGAAGTGGCCATTGTAGATTCAATACTACTTCTTAGAAACATCATGGAGACAACATATTCATATATCAGATAAAGTCGCTTTATATTATTTTTAGAAAAACCTCTCCCTGGGCTAATGAATTACTCTTCTCATGCCAACTGTGTGTGAAAAAAGTTTCCTCTTTATATTCAATGATTACACAAACAGATTACACAAACACCTATGGTGATCTAAGGTTCAAACAGTCTTGCCTTTTCCAACCTAATCATGTACTTAACACAAAGGGCTGTTGCTGGTTTACTAGAATCAACAGAGAGTAAGCCCTGCACTGGGCAATGGGAGGAGCTGAGCTTGGGCCCCTCAGGCTGTACATTAGATATTCATTTAGGTATGCTCCCACCTTCCTCAGAAGAATGCAGTCACACCTAGGACCCAAAGCAAGGGATGTCATGGGAGGCAAGATGCTAACCTTGGTTCCAGAGCCAAAGGGAATGGGCACAGAAGACAGCAACAATATGACTGCCAGTGCCAGCCTGTGGTGCTCCATGTCAGCAGAGCTCACTACAAGGGGTCCAAGAGCTACACTGGAATGTGAACCTCATTCATGGCAGAGCAGTCATCAATGGCTCACTTCTCACACAGACCAAACACAGGGAAAGAAAAACAGTGGCTCACCCCAAGCTCCCAGGGCACAAGAGTTACCTGGTCTCCAAAAGAGGACCAGAGTCTCCAATTATGAGAATGGTGACAGAGATGAAAGGTGAAAGCTTGGTAAGGGAAAAAAAGAAGGAGGTAATCACTGACCTCTAAATAAAAGCACCAGTCAGGTTTTGGGACCAGATCATGATAGGAGACAGAGCATATCCAACTGCCTTTTCTGCTTCTGCTTTTCTTTACCTTCCATTAGGTGCAGAAAAGTTGCATCACTAGGTAAGAGGGCAGATTAAATGCCAGGGACTGTCTTTCACGGGCTTTTGGATACTTCTAGTGGCACATGACCACATCACCACACTTCTGCCATTCTCCAATCCCTCTCCTATCTGTAAACCAAAGAAATCTCAGAAAACACCTTCCTGGGAAGGGAGCGGCAACAGATTAGAAAAGATGGTACAAAAGCACTGACACTCAAACAGGTAGGTCTTCTCTGACAGAAGTGGAAGGAGGTAAGGATTGTAGCAACATAAGAGGACCACCCCCTGCTACAGAGATGCTTGACTACATTAATGTGAGACAAGGAAACTGAAGGAGTGTAGCAGACTCCAGTCTAGCAAAATACCTAGGCACAAGGGATGGATGGGGTGTGGGAACCAGCAGATTAAGAGACAGTGAAAAGGCCCCTGGAAGGGCTCCAATCACAGACAAGGATAAAACCTCTGCAAGTTACTCAGAGCCATCGAGGAAAGAGTGAGGACTTAACACACAGTGTTGCAGGTAGACATAGAAAGGCCTTCCTGCACGTGTCAGGATTTCCCCAACTCAGCCTCGGGTTTTATCAGAAAAGACAGGCAGAAGTTAAGGCTGCGAAGCTGATACTAATTACTAATTAGTACAAGTTGAACAGCTAATTAGAAAGTAGCTAAGTAGCTGCAGGGGGTCAGAGGCAATGCAAGTACAGTGCCTACAGAAACACGTGAGCTGAGCAGGAGTTATGCTGGTGTCATGAGAGAGTCCCCATCTTGTCCATCCAGGCAGAAGCAACAGCTCTGACACAGGTCCACAGGGTTCAAGAGGCACCGTCCCTCAACTTTTGCCCCCTTTTCTCGTTCTGCCTAGATGCACATACAGGTTCCATCACTGCCCAGGTGATCACAGATCATGTCCTGGCCCAAGAACCTGCAGGGTGTGTGAACCCAGTCCTTGGGAAGGGAAGCAGGGCACAGAAGCAAAGACACTTACAAATTGAGACGTTCAATCAAAGAGATGCAGCTTCAGCCAAGAAGCTGTGACTCATGAATTAATTTTTTCAGGATACAAGAATTCAAAGTGATTCATTTGGACAGAAAAAAACCCAGTTCAATTGGTTTTCATTCTGGGTTAATGTTCATTTCATATGGGGTTTACCAACTTCCAGATAGCACAACAAAAATCAAATGCCAGGTGATGCTCTTATAGCACCAAAACTTTGAAGATCTCTTTTCTGTAACTGAAGTAACTCTTGAAAAATGAACCTAACACACTAACTCTCCTTAAGAAGCTTCTACAGATTCAATCATCTTCAGCAGTGCAATCAAAGCAAAGCCAGAGTGTTATTTTGTTTGCAGGGAAGAAACTGATTGAAATCATATTTATGATCTTGGAGCAGAATCAAAGCCCTGCCGAACTATTAGCCAAGTGTGCAGATTATGAATTGCCATAAAAGCCACTTACAATATGCATTTGATGTCTGTATTGTTAAAGTGTCCACTCTGGTCAAAGTAAAAGGGCTCAGCTGGATTTTCTTCTCCCCAGGGTAGTGACGGAAAGCATCTGATATGAATTGCAGCAAACTAAATGCTTCCCCTCCTTACTGAAATTCCTATGCATATCAGAGAGCAAGCCTTAGCCTCAAGAAAGAGTTTAGGATCTGGAAAACAAACCTAGAAAATCTCCTTCAGCCTAATTTACAAGCAAAATTTAAAAACCGGGTAAAAGACGGTCTTAATTGTAAAGGGATTTTTTTGAATTAAGCTTTGTACAAAGTGCCCTTTCCTGGAGATGATCTGAATTCATTCCTCATCGGTGAGGAAGCTGCACCTCTATGCTGTACACACCAATGACAGGTAATAAATTAACAAACTGAAGCCTTATATTTTCAACATAAAGCTAAAAGGTTCTCTTCAGAATGAAAGAAAATACACAGAGAGCAGCTGCCAGAGCCGTAGCCTTAGCAACCACACCTGCTTCATACTCACGTCGGCTTTCATACATGCTCCTGGACTGGGCCCAGATTTTGAATGGATCTGGCTTTTTCTGCCCAGAGCTGTCCGGTTGATCCGCAGCTGGTGCCTCCGCGGCAGTGTAGTCCGGCAGCACCTGCGTGCTGTGCACAGGGGATGCGGTGTGCCCGCTGCGGTGGCTGGACACGCTGTGCTGAGAACTGTTTTGACTGTCTTTCCTTTCAAGTGGTTGCTGTAAGGAAGAAAGCGAGTGGAAAGAGAGAGAACAGACGGTTATTGGTCTTTGAGTGGGTGTTTTCCATCAATTTTTTGCTCTTCTTTGATCAAGGTTTCTGCATGCACAGAAGTAAATACATAAATCGGTGTCTTGCTACCACAAGTTAACGCTGGGTACAGCTAAATTCCCTGATGACAGGTTTTGATAGGCAGGCTTGACAAAAAAGAGATATGCAAAACAAAATCATTTATCACAAAAGAATACACTGTTCACCATCTTACACACAAAGCAAACCTAAATCTTATTATTGGTTACTAGGTTCAGTGCACTTATTTTTTTTCTACACTAAGGCAGAGCAACATCAACAACCTTCTACTCTGATAATATGGGTCTGCAAGTAAAAAGAACTACCAGATTTCACCGTGAAAACTTAAAACAGTCCCTCTGGAACAGAGGCAAGACAGCTTCTACTATAAAAGACCACTTTTCCTTTGCAGCTCTTGCAAACCCCCACATCACAAGTGGGTGGGCAGCAGAGTGCCACCTTGATGCCTCTGCTTCGCAGAACATCCCCAGGATTACAGCAGACCTTCATAAATGTGAAAACGTGAATTTGCTGTTTGATTTCCTTATTTAAACTGTGTATTAAATCAGGAAAACACGCTCCTGAATTGGAGGCTTACTCAAAGCAGCATGTCAAGAGCTCTGTCTGCTCAATGTTTAGCTAAGCTTGGTACATATTTCTGAACTCAGATTCACAATGATGTGCTCAAATGGAGCTCAAGCCACATTTGCATTGCCAGGATTTGTACTATTCAATACACAGCAAAATCCTCCCTCAACAAGAGCTTCCCAAACTGTACACCAAATACTTTTTAATAGTCTTTTGAGATGACCTTGGGTTGGCACTGAGGTCAGGCCCAATCTCCCATCTGCTCCAGCACATGGGATGCCATGAACAAATGGCAGGAAAACCAGCATCCTCCAGACTGTATTTACGACATTCTCCAGGCTGTGTTTACAGCATCCATGATTTCCTGTCTGGAGGGGTCAGCCACTGGCACCAAGAAACCTCAGACAAAATTATAAACCGTACTGCTGGCAGGAGGTACCTGAAAACATCGCAACAGGAGGCTCTGCTTTCAGAGACTTCTCCAGAGAAAACCAAGCAGGGGTACAGAGAAGTACCAGCAGCAAACACAAAACAGATCTGCACAGAATGGCTAAGTGCACAGAGGGCTGGAGACCCCCCTCCTTTACTCAGAACTCAAAGCTCCATGTGACCAGTGCTCCATCATAGCAGCGCTGAATTAGTCAGAGGAGAAAGTGACCATACAAGAAGTGCCCTCTCTCTTTCTGAGGTTTAATAATAGCCTTTTCTTGTCAAGTTTACACTAGGAAAAACCAGCTCCAACAGTCCAAATGACTTTGACCTCACAGCCTCAAGTTACTACCAGCATCCTTAAAAATGCTATCACAACTGATTAGAATATGAAATTGCTATTCTGAACAAAGCATACCTGCTGTGATTACTCATCTGCAGACTTTCAAATACAAATATCTGAACCCATTTCAAACATTCTTGGCTTTTTAAGTGGTAGAAGAAGCTAATTCACATGCAGCCCTTCAGTTTTTACATGAAGGGGTTTGAGCATCTATGCTGTGAATAATCACTCCTTTGTAACTTAAAAATAAAAACCACTTTATGACTCTCAGACCAGCCATCTGGATAGTCTGTTTGTTTGGCCAAACTACTAAAATAATGACAAGCATCCTGTGAAACTTCAGGCCAATCTCACTGGAAATAGCTTGTTTACAGAAGATGAGTACAGGGGACTAAAAAGCGAAACTTTATTCAGCCCTTGGGGAAACCTTCTGATACTCTGCGAACCTTCAGATTTAAAACACAACAAAGTTTGGACTCCAAAAAGTGCCCTCACTTCATGAAATCAAAGGTCTAAACACTGAACAAACTATGAATTCTGTTCTGTATATTGAGGTGCACAAAAATAGCAGAAAGCTTGTTCAGTGGGACGGGACTTTTTCCAAACAGCAACTCCTTCAAAAAACTTGAAACAACTTAGGAGCTGAAGAGGAAAACAGAGAAGGGGGAACACAACCATGGAAATAACAATTATTTGTAATTAAATGAACTTGAGATGACACTAATCGCCTTTCATATCACCTGGAGAGGCCAAAAATGTTTGGGGCCAAACATGTTTCCACAAGCAAGACCAGCTCCTGTACATCATCATCAGGAGGACTTGCAGGGTCTGACCATCCAAGTCGGCAAAAGCAGCCCTGATGCTCCAGTCTATGGTCTTCTCCAGAGCTGTTGATGCAAGACTCTAGACAAAAAAACCTCTAGAAATGAGTGCTACAATGACTACCATGAGTCTGCTTAGGCAAAAAGCACACTTAAACACGGGTGATGGGAAAAAACAGTCACCTTCGTACTGTCTTTTAGCCATGACACAGAAAACTGGAGCTTCTTATGTTCCTACCCAATCCCCAGGTCTGAGACGTGTGGCCTGTGCCAAGTTCCCTACACCCCTGCTGAAACTTCACAGCACTCATCTCGCAAAACCTAAGATGAAGTAACCGTAGCATTGGAAAGGAGGTCTTTGCTGGCTGCTCTTTCCCCACTGGCTGAGGTTAACAGCAACACCAGAACAGCCTGGATGTCCAAGAGCAGCTGTGGGGGCAAGTGTTATAGGAGAGAGGACAGCAGTGGTCAGGATATGGTGACATCAGCCTTTCCGGATTTCTTCTCCTTCTGTGTAATCCTATTTGCAGCCACAGGCACTGCATTTGTGATCCTGAAAGGCAGCTTCTCCCTCAGCAGAGAGGTCGAGTGAACCAACTCTGAGCTCTGCACTGTCTTCTGATTATGGGGAGGGAAGGAAACTGCAAACGCTATCTGTCCTGGGGAGCTTGAAGCTGCTGTATTCTGCAGGCAGACAGCAGAAAAGCTGCTTATACAAGTCTCTGAGCACCTGGAAAATGCTGCGGATACCCAGAGAGCAGAGCCCAGTTTGTCATTCATGTTCAGTGAAAGAGTAATTAGACGGTACTTCGTACAGTGACTGCTAGAACAACCAAGGTCCCCGACTCAGTTGAGAGGTGGCTGCAGGCAGGGACAGGACACTAATCATTAGCAACAGTTGTGTTCGTCTGTGTTGGGGGGAGAGAACCCTGCAGCAGAGGAGGGAACGGTGGCAGGGACCATGTCCTGCGGCACAAATGGACACCAAAGCTTTTTGACACAGGATTCTCCAGGCTGTAAGAGGGAAGAGCTGCCTGTGGCTTCCTCCCACTGCATTTCAAGGTTAGGTTTGGGGGAAATGATCTCTGAATGAAGATGAAGGTATACAAGATCAGTGTGCTGTGGAAACTGTTTCTTCTCCCGCAGAAAACAGGACAATGGCAGAGCCTCAAGTACCGCCTATCCACCCAAAAGATGAGTGAAGTATCGTGTCAGGGACAGGCTGTGCAAAGGCTGTTTGGCCACCGTTCAGCTATGCTGACAGTGCTTTTTATTTACACCCATAACAAAAATCAGGTTTTTGGAAGAGTTTAGCACTTTCTTCCCCTGCAGTGATCCTGCCTTGTGATGATCTAGCTGCAGATTTTGTGCTCTAGAGCATTTTGAAAAAGCTGCACCTGGCAGTGACAGCAAACCGAGCTGGAAATGGGAATTCTTGCCCCCTTGTGGAGTACTTGGATGCAAGCAACAAGGAAAAAATGAAAAGGAGTTAAAAAAAGGAAAATAAAGTTCGTTTTCATCCATGTTATATCAGAATAATTGCAGAGGAAATTGCTATGCCGGAGAACTTGCACACTGAAAATGTATATCCCCAAAGGGTCAATACAACAATATCATCCCTTTTAATGCATAAAGGGATCAATGGGCAACTGAAAACAAAACAAACCAGCAGCACTGCCAGTTGCTGTGAGCCTGTCCTTGGAGGAGGGGGAAGGTAGAAGAGAAAGGATTTGGGAGTGTCCAGCCTCATGTACAGCTGCAGTTTGGCTTTTTGGCCGTTGTTGAAAAAAATCTCCTCAAAAACCAAGGAAAAAAGCCAAGGTCATCAGAAGATACACACAGGCTGAAAAACACAGTCCAGGAATACTGAGGGGTGGGGAAGGGTAAACGGGGGTAAAGGCTGTAAAATACACCCAGACCATGCCACAAGAAGTCCCCTCTCCCTGCAGCCAAGTGACAACCTCACAACCTAACTGAAAAGGAAAGATACCTAGCAGTAAACACCATTGTTTTATGCTTTTGACCCTTGCCTTGGCCACACCAGCTCTTGAAACCACCAGACAGCTCCAAGGACAGTTTCCTCCCCTGCACACAGTTGCCTTGAGGAGCTTTGCTTTAGATTTCTGTGCTCAAGCCAGGCACATCACCAGTGCCTGGGAATGATGAAGCAGCTGTATGGACTCTGCCGCGCTCTGCACTGCCCTCCCAGGAGCGGTCCATCATTAGAGCTACTGCACAATGCGGCAGTGTAAAACATCACTGCTAATTGCTGATGCAAATTATTTGGTGTGCAGGCAGGGGGAATTGGAGGCTCTGCTTTTGGAGAATCCTGTACTTGAGAGGCAACAGCGTGGCCTGGAGCTGCAGTGAACCCTAGAGCAAGGTGAGAGGGGTCTGGGAGAGGAACATGAGGAAATGGGATGGATTCCTCAAGGTTGACCGGCTTCTCAAAGCAAACAGTAGGGAGAGATCTGCCGTTGCAGAGCTACACTTGTTTGTAAGCATCCTCTTTGTTCATCACGGCAGGATCATCCCGACACGGATTTAGATGCTGATCAGATTTCATGGTGCATCGTTACTGAGTTGAGAAGTGTCTGACACAATAGGATCCCACCTCACCTGATGCTGAATGCACCTGTGGCAAAAGGGAAACCTCTGCTCTTTGGGAAGAGCCACCGGTGGGGATTGGTTTAATGACAGAACTGAGAGTTTGGGCTGTGGGCTGCCACTCCTGCTCTGAAAAAAGAAGTTCAGGCACAGAAAAGAAATGTGCCAGATGCGTATGCATTGTACACTTTTGCTTCTGTTCCACCAAAGGCTGAAATAATCTCTGTGTGTGACAGAGGCGAGCGCGCAGGGTCTGACATGCCTGCGATTTGCAGGGAGCACACCCCGTACTTCTGTCTCTCAACATTAATGCGAGCTGACAATGGTAGAGGCCTGGGCTCACATGACTTTAATCAGCACTGCCCTAAGCCATCAGAATCACATTAATTATTTCAGGGCTTTCTTTCTGGATGAACAGAGAACTCCTATTCAAAGCAGGAGCCTTCTGCTCAGCCCCTTCACAAACCTCTTGCCCAGCTTTGCAGTGAGGTGGGCTGTGCCCAGCTGCAGTTTTTGGTACCCACTGGGGATTGGTGGTGAAGTTTCACACTGTCTCACAACACAGCACGGATCTCACTGGCTCTACTCCTCCAGAGCTACTAGGGGAGAATTCTCTTTTTTTTCTTCTTCCTCCCAACAGATAACGGGAAACTTTCAGGCTTTAGATACACAGTTTCCTTTAAAAATACCACATTTCTTTCTGCTGCATGCAAACATCACACAAATTTCTTCCACAGCATCACACCTGGAGCTTTAACGGTACTTTAGATTGCAGCTTCCACGGTATTAGCTAACATGTCATCCAGGTAATGGCTTCATCTTCACAGAAATACTGTTCTGCCAGCTTTTATTTTTAAAATAAGGAAATCTCACACCTGCAGCACAATTCTGCTCACTTGGACAGCTAACCATGTTCCTTGGGAACCAGCGACATGCTCCGTTCTCTTGGCAAGGTGCATGCTCTGCCATTCTGTTAATAATTCAGCTGAGGCTACTAAAAACTCAGGGAGTTAATGGAAAAGGTTAGTGTCTCTGAGCACTCAACAGGAATTGCTATCTGGCAAGAAGGTGGAGCCTCCCATCTTTCCAAAAGGAAACAATAGATTTTTTTCTGAGGGGTAAGTTAAACAACAGAGAAGCTCCTCTGCCAGGGAAAAGCATCTGTAAACCAGAGGCTGTATTCGCAAACAAGCCCCCCTTCTGAACAGCATTCCTCTTTCACCTCCCCATGCAGCAGGAGCCGTGCATGGTAATCATGGTTGCAACAGAAAGACAACTTAAAACAACCGAGACCCACACAGAAAACAAGCCAAACTCATGCCTTTCTCTTTCAAAGCATACGGACACACAAAAATAGGAGCTGAAAAGTGCTTACCGACTTTGGGCTCTTCTTTGGGACCGGCAGTCCTGAAAAATGGCAACAAGGGAAAAATCAACATTAGCATCTAAACATTACCTTCCCGTAAAGAAAAAATCCCTAGGTGTGTCATCCGAATGTAGCCATCTGCAGAGTTATGTCAGCTTTCGCTCTCGCATCGGAGTTACCAGTCTGTTCATATCGAATCAAAGCACGGGCAGAGGGAGAGCGAGTGAGCGACGGGCGCGGGGGGGGAAGCTCTATCTGCATTAGCTATGCTGACTTGTGCTGCAGCAGCCGGGAGGCTGGGAGAGAAACCCACAGCCCTCAGCGCCCGCCGAAACCCAGCGCCTGGGAAGAATCTCAAATGCTCCCCTGGATTACGGGAGACTTAGCTTACAATTAAGCTGAGGCTATTTCCTCTTGACGCGATCAGCTCGGCAATTTTATCGGACCAATCGCAGCAGCGCAGGGGAAACAGGTTGATGTTTTAAAAGTATTTCTCTAGAAATCCATTTCTGAAAGGAAAATGTGCATTAGCTTGAGCCAAGATGCACAGCCTGGGCTAAGAAAAACAAAAGCATGCAGAGGGATAAGCTTCTATCCCTAAAAACCTGACTGTTACTGAGATAATACAGGTTTTCTCTCCTGTCCATCCTAAGTGTAAATCTTTGAACGCAGAGATAAAAATCTCTTAGCTACAATTCCAGAGAGCTGAGGCTTGAAAGCAGCTCTGCAAATGTCCTGACCCTTGGGGGGCTGCAGGGGAGGTGGGGAAGGAGGGCTTACACAGGTTGCAGTCCATGCAAAGGAAGAAACAACTGGGAGGGCACAAGAGGTTTTTTCAAGGACAGTTTTGTATTTTGGAGCAGCCCCTTACCTGCTCTGTGATGAGCAAGAGAATTCAGGTGGGATTTCAATCGACTGCTTCTACATACAGCCCGATTCCCAGCAGTAAAGGAGACACGTGGTGGGGCATTTACCTACAACGCAGGAAAAGCTCTTCCCTGGGCATTTTGTAAATCCTATCTATCGTTCACCTTCCCATACCCACACTGTGGGAGGAGAGGACACTCCCCATATTTCACTCTGTGTGACACTGCAGAAAATAAACATAAACTAAACTAGAAGAGTGCTCAGTAATTCAGATGTTTGAAATCTGCTTTTGTCTTTAGGATGTGATTTACGTGGCAGTTATGCCACATTATGTTTTCTACTTTATGCATTTTGTTGGTGCTAAAAACCATGCCCTCATCTAACTTTTACTCAGAGAATAAAATAAGTGAGGCAAACGAATTACAAGAAGCTCATTTTAAGGCAATTTGGGAGATGTTAGTTCTGAATAGGGAAGATCCACAATTAAAAATTATAAACAGGGCTCCTTTGGCTGCCTGTGCACAGACTGGGATGCAAACTGCAATGAGTACTTTAAATTCAGCGTTTGAGGAATATCTGTGCTCTGCACATCACTCTTGATGCATTCACAGCCAATACCTGATACCCCTTCCAGGCACTGATTGATCTAAGGACAATGAAACACCGAAACTCTTTGAACTAAACAATCAGAACCACCGCTTCATTTCTGCCGACAGTGACTGTGTTTGTATAATAGACTTAATGAGGAAAGCACTAATAATGTTCACAGTGAGTCACAGTTGTAACAGGCATCGTGTATCACAGAGATAAAGACAGAGATTCTCCCCCCTCCCCTCTCTTTTCCCTTCCACATGCATGCACACACATTTACTCTCCTTTTCCAAGAGATGCTCTTTCCTATTAAATCAATAGGTAGAACAGATCCCTATGCACGCACGCACCCGTAAGAGACCAACATGAGTCACATAAGGTATTACAGCAATTTTAATGTCCCCCACAAAAAAAACCCAAGTAGAGATCCAGCTGAGCTGTTGGTTCACACTGTACCAGAATTCAGCTTATTGCATCGCAAGCATTAGATGTTAAAATTTACTTACAAAGCAGCAAGGACTGAACAAAGCTTTCCTTCTAAGTTTGTCATTAATTTTGGCTGTGCCAATCTAAACGATGGTTGGAAGATAATAGAAAACCCATCAAGGCTATTGTTTGGCAGGTCCTTCAGAGGCCGATGAATCTTACAGCATCACTGCTCTGTGCCAGACTTTGCTGCAGAACAAGCAGCAATTGACTTTTTACCAAAGTAAGTGACTGCAGAACAGGTTAACCAATGTTGGTACTTATTCCTGGGACAAGCTTATAGTCGGAAATAACCTGCTCATGCTTTTCTGTAAAAATGTTACTAATTCATCTAATTAGAGCCTCATTTAAAAGCCCCAGGTTTTGTTGCAGCAGGCCAAATGAGCAAATGTCGGGTATCCTATGCAGTTTCCATGTTCGGCTGATGGAACGGATACAGCATTTAACAGTAATGAACATAGAGCGCTTGAATAACCCCCAAATCCTGGGAACATCACTGAGCTCTGTCAGAAAGCTGCTGGTAAAAACAACTGCCCGCACCCATGAGTTTGGATTTGTGACAACTATAAATTACGACATCCACCTTTTGAGTACATTAACCTCTGCTAAGCCAAGTCTTGCTTACTGTGGTCACCCTCTCTGCTGCCCCTTCTCTCCTGAAGCATCACTGCATGGGCCAAGCATGGACATAACACCCAGTCTGCAATCTCTCGGGTATTGACTAATTTTTCCTGGATGGGGTAATGGCATCCCTGCCTCAAGAGATGCAAAGAAAGCTTCTGCGCTGCTCTGCCCTCAAATCTGATAATAGCATGGTGACAGTTTACACCCAGTTCTTGCAGTACTATTACTCTATGGACATCTCTCACTTGAAATGCATCTTCTGATTTTGGGGGGGTGGGTGGTGGTCCTGGAGGTGCAACTTAGGGATGGTGGAAGAGTCATCCAACCAAATGAGGCTGTTGTCATCACAGAGCTAATAGTGTTTTTAAACAAATGAGCACATCTGGTAAACAATGTCAATATGACCTAAAACCCCTTGAATGGGCTCATTGTAGCTACTTACTGAATGTGCCTGGAATTAAATTAATTACAAAGCTCAAATTACTCTCCTCTAAATAACAATGTAATAAAGCAACTGCTTAATGAAAAATATCAGTGATCAGTGAGCAATCCGAAAGGACAAAAAAAGGGATTGTAATCAAACTAAATTCACAGGCTCATCAGCAAGACAAGAAAGGCTTCATACAAGGTTATTCAAAAATGAGTCAGATGCAGGGATCTAAATTAAACTAATTATCACAGAGATTATTACATTTATCTTAACAAAACCCTCTCTCTTTTCTCCCCAGTACTCCCTAAAGCTCCATGTACAGCTGGCTGCATCCATCTGCTCAACTACATTTTGTAACACGGGGGGAAAAATGCAAATCATTAAGCAAGTTCTGTAGCATGACTTCAGCACTCTTAAAACCATTACCCATCAGGAGCACGTTTCTGCTGCGTGACGCTGTACTAGGTTGTGGGGGATGCGGTCCATGAAGTAAGGCCACAGCCCGGCTTACTGCATGCTATTTGCAGCCTCATGTGGTAACACATTAGGAGCTGGAAGCTCTGTGTTCCCTAACCCTACCTATGCCAAGTTCATGGAAGAATCCATGGACTAGGAGTGCAGCTTCAGGTTTTGCTGTTTCAAACATGGAGAGGTCCTCTATTTTCACAAGACCATCTTCCTAAATCTTTTGTCCTTATGCAAGGAAAGTAACACAGGTAGACAACACACAGTCAACTCTGTTTTACTGAGCATACACAGAATACACTGTGTGACTACAAATCCACACTATAGCCTGAGCCTGGTTCTGTGAAAGCACAGAAGGCCACAAATGCTCAGAAATTGCCCAGAAGGACATCAGACACCCAACACATTTCAGAAACAGTGAATCAATATGATCCAAAGTTGAATCTCAAGGCAGGTCTATCTCTAGGCACCACAGGAGGCATCCACTCAACCCACCCGAACAGTTCGGTTATGTGAAGGCTGGTTGGTGTGCACATTTTTCTCCCTCCTCCACAAAAATAACACTACAGATTTCAACTGAAGTTGGAACAATTCAGTTCCACTTCGCACTATCCATCCATAGGGCAAAGGCATTTGAAATGGTGAAAACATAGTCTAGAGCCAGACTATCATGTTATTTATTCCTTATGTCTGTAGTTACTGCTCAACGTTCTTCAGTTTTGGGGTATTTCTGCACATGAAGGAGAAGCACAGCTACATCTAGATTTTCACTTCTCATGATTGCTTCACTCCTCCAAACTGGACACTTTGTGGACTGCCCATATGTACCAGTAAAATACAGCACTGAGCGAGCCTAAGTGCCAAAGTCACCCATTTGGTGTCACCGTTCTATTCTCTGCAGCCCAAAAACACAACAGCTGAAAGTTAATGGGAGCTGAACAAAACCACGAGGAAAGAAACATTTCAGACCATGTCATAAGGTTAACATTTACAGAGAAAATGTTCCTGTCTGGAAAAAAAAGGGGTTTTCAAAAAAAAGCTTTCTAAATAGCACCACGCCGAATAAAAACCAAACGCTGTAGAAAAGAAAACAGGCATTTTGAAAGATGAGAGGTAAAGTACCGGAGTCAGGGGGTACACGACAACACACCTGGCACCGGCACATTGATCTCTGCTTTTTGTGTGCAAAACAAAGAACTTTAAATAATTAATGCTAATGGCCATTAGTGCTGCTGGGAGGGCAGGGGACAAGAGGTTGGTGGTGACAAAGCAATCCCCTTGATTCTGCATAAGCCATGCCAGAGAAATTCTAATAAAGGGAAAATACTATTTAAAAAATAAAAAATAAATGGAACTCGATCCTTTCTCATGGGAGAAAGACTAAAAAAACCATACCAGAATAATCTGCAGCAAACAGAAAAGCTTATGCAGGGGTAAAGAGCACCACCAGGAAAGAGAAAAGCCCCACCCTGTCCATACCCAACTTTTCTGCTCATCACTTTGATTTGCATAACAAGGGTGTCACTGCGCTAACAAAAAACATTAGCTTTGCAATACAGGCCTTAAGCAAAAGAATAATTTCCACTGCAGGAATAGAGCCCTGCAATAAATCAAGTTTGGTAACTACAATGAAAAATGTCAAGTTTCTAATGCTAAGAAAGCGATGTTTTCAAGAGATCGTCTCGGGCAAAAAACATAATGAGGCATAGTATATTATCACCATTAACAAGAATTTCAGTTCCAGATGCTCTAAAGATGTTAAACTGTATTAGCCTCAATTATTCATTTTTGGTCAGGATGCTAAACAATTCCTTGTAGTTGAAGTCTCAGTCACATTCTCAGCATCTCAAACCAGAACCAATTTTAGACAAGATAAAGATGATGTAGGCTAATGAAATACCATGTAAGTACTACAAAAATATAAATTTAACTATGTGCTATGACAAATATGGTAATTCTCAGACAGTAAGACAATCAAGAATTAGTGTGAATATGACCCATCTACCCTATAGTTGGCAGTTCTTCTATTTTTATTTTGAAGCTTATTAAATGAAGGGATTTTCCTAAAGCTCAAGCTGCTGAAGATGTGTGTTTAGCAAATATTTATGTACACATTACACTTCTGAGAACTCATGAGTAGCGAACACTAGAACTGGAAAGCAGTTAGAACCCATCACATTCTTTTTACAGAAATGAATGTGTGCACATGTATTTATTTTTTTCTCATACATGTGTGGATAAGCATCAAGGCTCTTCCACAAGCCTACAAAATCCATGACTTGCAGGCTTTATTCCTGAAGCACATGTCAATCGTATTTTGGATATGCTGTGACTTTGAAGAAGTCCAGTGTTAAGTCCCTTCTCCTCAGGCTAGCTATCCCATTGCACGGCCATGTGGGTACCAAGGGGCAGCAGAATCTCAAGGCCAACCTCACGTGCCACTCCAGGCTCAGCATGGAAGACACTGGTAGAGGAGACTGTGTTCTGCCATTGTCACATCTGCATTTATTCTGCTTAGTGAGAGTGTTTGTCTTCAGGCTTATCACATCGCTGTTGCAAAGTGTAAATCCACATGCTCAAACCCATGTGGCTTATGGCAGATTCTTGTGTTTCAGAGTTGAACAGCAGCCAGTGCAAAAGGGACACCTACAAACAGGACCCTCTTGGCATCAGTTTGATGCTGCTATTAATAAATAACATCCCTTAATAGTAAGCTAATATTTAGAGAACGCTTAGCCAGATTCAATCCTGGGGAGTGCACATGCACACGTGGCAAAATAAGGCAGAAAACCTTCAGCAGAAGACAATGAAATTGCAGATGTTTTCACAAGATAGAGTTTTCTAAACCAGTAACTCCATACGCTTCCAAGAATGTAACAGCACATCTCAGAAACTAACCCTTAAGGATAAGGATGGAGTCAAAACTGGGGACTGATACTCACCTGCCACATTTCTACCATCACTAGTCACAGAGCCCTGACCTGCCCCAGTATCCTCCCCAGCAGTGGCAACTCTGAGAAGCTCGGCCTCCTCTACCCAGACCTGTTTGGTCTACAAGTCCTGACAATTTCTCTAAGTCTGACTCATGGTACTGCAGATCTTCTGGCACAAAAGACAAGGCCGTAACAGTGTCTTAAAGCTGGTGCAGTGCCAGTCACTATCACCACCACAGAAATAAGTTCAGCAGACCAAGAAAAAATAATCATGAAGATGGATAAACATAAGATGCAGAATGGGAAAACTCAGAGAGATATGAGGATAGATGTTTACAGTCTGTCTGTCTCAGAACAAAACCATTGACTAGTCCATTACAAACCCATCCTTCTTCCTAAGTTTTGCCCTCCTGCTACTGCGTTTAATGACTCTTCAAAGATATTTAATTACTGTGATAAACAAAGACCTTTCTTGGATTTCTGATACCTCATTAATTCTGTTATGACTGGTTATTATAATGCCAAATCAGGGCAGCAGCCACAGCACCTACCTGCAGTGCGGCTGATAAAAGCTCATTATTTACAAGTACCTGCACACCAAAATGCCACACAGGTAGAAGATAGGTACGTAGGAGGAATAACTGGGTGGAATAAATCCTCCTTGCTGCACTGCTCCAAGTCTGCTTCACTTCCTGCTGTGCAGATCCAGATGAAGATGTGGGAGGCACATCTCTAGCTAAATCTGCCTTATCTAATGCATAGTATTAGGTTCTGCTGTGCCACCTTGTGTTACATCACATTTGATATAAAACACTATGTGGATTTGAGTTGCTCCACTTCTACCACTTCAGCCTTCAATACCAAAACCAAATTAAACATAACGGAGGGGTGGGGGTGTGAAGAAGACAACTTTCTAAACCTTGAGTCTGGGGGAAAGAAAAGCAAAAAGGTTTCAGGAAGAATTTCAGATCTCTCATTTTTCATTTGCTAAGCAACCTCCTGTTTTGTTCGCATCTAGGAGCCTACTGCTTTCTGCAAGATAAGGTGCTTCATGCAATAAAACATCCCAATGGGAAGATGTCAGACCTTTTATTTCTTCCAGCATTCAGCAAATATTTTGGTTTCTTACTGATATGAAAGCAGATCATCTAGATTTCCCTGCCACAGCAAGGCAGCCGTGTGCATAACACACACACCACCATAGCACCGCCCTCAGCATGCAAGACTACCCACGTTTGGCATTATGTCATTATTACAAATATGCTAATTGCTCACCTCCTTAAGAATTAGAGTACAGCTCTCCTCCTGGTCTTTGGGAATTACCTCAAAACTTTAGGATATTATCTCATCTCTTGAAATTAACACAAAATGCGTAATGAAATGCCAAGCAATGAATCAGCAACTGTTCTTTCCAATTTGACCCTTCCAAGCAGCTCTGGAGTTCAGATGACACATATATCTGGGGGATACAAGCTATTGCATAGATAGGCCATGCTGCCACAAAAATGCAGGGCAACTGATGTAAAACTCATGCTGACCCAAAAAGCAGATTTCACAAGCATGTCTTCGTTTGCTTACTCATTTCTAGAGGAAACTCAGTGCAAATGGAGTTAACAAAGAGTAGCTGAGAGGAAAACACTTGTGCCTCAAATGACTAATGGATCAGTGTCGGCACTTCTCTTGTATCACACCAGCAAGAGCTGAAAATTCTGCAGGCAATTAAAAATGTTCAACTACTAGTGATACCGCTTCTCCTTTATTATCAAAACTTTAATATTACAAAGCTGTTGGGTTTGGAATTAGCTGCTTATATGACAATATGCTTTGTTTGGAATTTCTTAGCCTCACAGTGTTTGAACAAGGCAATTGGATGTGAATACTAGAGGCTTGAAATAAAAAAAGACAGAAAAAACTCAGATGCAGTATTTAATTATCTGGAATCTGGGGAGCTTCATGTAGGATTTGATAGAGTGGGCACTCGTTGGGTAAGGAGCTGGCTGGCTGGTCACACCCAGAGAGTTGTGATCAATGGCTCAGTGTCCAAATGGAGAGGTGTGACGGGTGTTCCTCAAGGGTCGGTATTCAGACCAATGCTGTTTAACATCTTTGTTGGCGACAAGGACAGTGGAACTGAATTCACCCTCAGCAAGTCTGCTGATGACACCAAACTGGTGAAGTCAACGCAGGGAGGCCATCCAGAGGGACCTTGACAGGGTTGAGAAGTGCACTCGTGCAAACTGCATGAAGTTCAACAAGGGCAAGTGCAAGGTTCTGCACCTGGGTTGAGGCAATCTCATGCAGGAATACAGCCTGAGAGGAGAAAGGATTGAGGACTGCCCTGAGGAGAAGGACCTCGAGGTGGGGTGGGAGGAGAGTGGGCGGGAGGGCGTATAGTGGTGAACCAGAAGTTTAACAGGAACCATCAGTGTGCACTTGCAGCCCAGAAAACCAAGCGTGTCCTGGACCGCATCAAAAGCAGCAGTGACAGTTGGTCGAGGGAGATGATTCTCCCCCTTTGCTCTGCCCTTGTAAGACCCCACCTGGAATACTGTATCCAGTTCTGGAGTTCTCAACAGAAGGAGGACATAAGGCTCCTGGACTGTGTCCAGAGGAGTGCAACTCAAATGATCAGGGGGCTGGAGCACCTCCCTTATGAGAACAGAGGTTGTTCAGCCTGGAGAAGAGGAGGCTCCGAGATGACTACCTAGTAGGTTTTCAATATCTGTAAGGAGCTATAAGAAAGCTGGGGCAGGGCTTTCTACATGGGTGTGTAGTGAGAAGACAAGGGGAAAGGTTTACAGGCTTGAAGAGGGGAGATTTGGGTTGTATATTAGCGAAAAATTCGTTCCTGTGAAGGTGCCGAGATGCTGGAACAGGTTGCCCAAGAAAGTTGTGGCTACCACATCCCTGGAAGTGTTCAAGGCCAGGCTGGATGGGACCCTGAGTAACTTGATCTAGTGAGGGGTTGGAACTAGATGATCTTTAAACCCCCTTCCAACCCTGGCCATTCTATTATTCCATGATTTCTAAGCACTTGGGCTTTTTGAGGTTGATTATTTGAATCTGTCATGATTTTGACTGGATGCCTTGCATTAAGAGGCTCCAGCATGACCTGGTAGTGCTAATTAATTAGTTCCTGCAAATAACAACATTAGCAACGCACATCAAGCTCTTGGTGTCTGAGCAAGCCACCCTATTACCCTTTGTGGCTGCAGGCAGTTGTGGGCATCCTAAACCTCAGTGAAACCCTGCTGCCTCCTGGAGTCTAACAGGGGAGCCTTGTCATGGACTTCACCAAAACTTCCCCCTTCCTGCTTAGAGTAAGCAAAGTTATCCCAAACCTTGCAAATTCAGATCATCAAACCGAAGCTAATGTCACAAAGATTAACACCTGTAAAGCACTCTGAAGGAAAAACCACTGTGTAATCCCCAAATATTACATTATTTATAAGACGACCTGATTTTAAATGTTAAATTCAGCTTATTTTTATCACAAAGAGAAAACAAGCTCCTGCTAGCTTGCTTTACAAAACCAATTACAAGTGATCAGTGCATGGTGCTGCATAACAATACAGAGTGCTGCCCCAAAAAGGTGTATCTAGCTGCTCAGGAGGTGTTTACAGAAAATTAACTTGCACAGTGGATTGAAATACACGCACATAAGCAATTCTAATAAGGGGCATGAACTTCAAGATTCTTATTAAAAACATCAGAGTGCATAACGTTTCCTTCATTTCATCTTTTCCTGACTTCAACTGATTTCTGTATCTGCTCCTTGAGAAACTAGTCCCTAATCAGGGTAAAGCTGTAAGAGAATAGTACATGTGACAGCAAACTAGCTTTAAAGCCTCACAGTCTTTTTTTGGCCTTGACACAATATAACACAAAAAGCAAAAGCAACTTGATGGTTTGGAAACAGGATGCAGTTACTTCCAACTAGAGGTTCCCCTAGCCCTGCCCCTTTTCTTGCACATAAGTTTTTGCAGTAAATTTTTTTTACTAGGATTTAGCAAAGCATCAGAAAAATCATTTCATTTCATTTCTCATGCAATTTTTAGACCAACTTAGAAACTTCACTAATACGATTCCCTTCTTCCCTGACAAACCTCTTTGAAGGAAATTAACAAGAATTAACAATTGAAGACAGACTATTAAATGTCAAATGAGATTCCCAATTTAATCAGGAAACCCATAATTCTGGAATGACCCAGAAATGATCCCAGAATACAAAGTAATAAACTTGAAAAAAATCAATCTTGGCATTACACGTGGCCATATACTTCTTTAAGCATAATGAGTTTTATAGTACAATTTACTGATTAGTAAGGAGTGCCTCTGGTCTGTCAAAGATGCCCCTCCAACTGTTATTACTGGATAGTATTATTTGTTCTACAATATCACGTATTTAAGTG
Source organism: Upupa epops (assembly GCA_013397515.1). Classification (NCBI taxonomy): domain Eukaryota; kingdom Metazoa; phylum Chordata; class Aves; order Bucerotiformes; family Upupidae; genus Upupa; species Upupa epops. Next base: position 24,373 of record VZRI01001599.1, on the reverse strand, counting down.
TAGGGTTCGAATAGCCTACAGTGAGAGATGCAACAGGTTTGATGGGAGATAACTGGGTAGAAGGTACTGGGAGCTGTAAGAGCTACTGGTAGGTAAGGTAAGGTAGAAGATTAAAAAGTGAGGACTTGAAAAGGGAGTTTCAATAAATGTAAAGGTCAGTTGAGCGCACCAGAGTTTATGGAGGAATTAGATCTGCTCCTGCTCTGCATGAGTGAAGAAGCCACCACAAAATGTCCAGCTGGGCGGCAGAGGTAAAAAACCAACTGTCAGGGCAGCAAGCACAATGATCAGTAGTGGCAGCACTGTGCTCAGCAAGATGACGTTCAAGGGAACCCTTAGAGATCCAAACATGGGACAAAGGCCTCAGTATAATGCTCTGCTCCCTCTGTATTAGGCACTGAAAGCACTGCTGGAAATGGTGACCTTTTCTTCCCTTTCCAGAAGCTTTGGTATAGTCAAACACACTTTGTGGTAATGGTCAGATCATTCCCAGGTTGTGATTTTTGTCTGGAATGCCGTTTGGATTCAATTTTTCTGTAATTCAGCAGCTGCTAAGACAGTTTGAAGTTTTCTGGCAGCTAGATGCTTAAGTGGCATGACTTTCAACTCTCCACTGCAAGCCTAAAGGGCAAAAAGAAGCCAGTGGCTTGTTCAAAACAGTTCAAGTCTGCACTGAAAAGTTGATTGCAGCTCTAATTACCATGGTTTTACATAATTAGGGATAGCAACAGAAAAGGAGCTCTAATTTCAGCACTGTGAAATTCTGCTGCTTCTTTTTGTTTGTTTGGCTCTTACCCACTAAATGATCCATTTCCAACACTTCTGGTAGGGACAGGAAGGGAAAATTTCATTTCCGTGCAGGCAGAGATCTTAATAAACAAGTACAAAGACACTATTTTTGCTTATAAATTTAGACCAATAGGTGTTCGCTTCTAAAATTCAGACTGACAGAGAAGTGAGGAGATATCCTCCAAAAGCTGCAGCTGCAACAGATTTCATTCAACTCAAATATTTAACGCTCAGTGCCACTGCTCATTTATGCCTGGGCCTCACATTTTGACAGTCTAGATCTCGGAGTGCAATCTGATTTCAATTATACTGTCATAACGTGCTTGCAGTCATAAGTTACTGTGATATATTGTTTGTAACATTGTCCCACTGTGTCTAAAGGATGTTGTAAGTCTCTCCACCCTGGCTGGAGGGGGGCTGAAGCTGCAGCGTAAAGAGACATGTGTCTTTATATTACTGTGCAATTTTTCAACACCAGGGAGTTAAATAGAGAAAAAAGGTGTCCTTCCCTTTGAGTCTACAGAAAGGGTCTTCAGGTCCAGGGCAGATGACTCCAGAGCACGTGTTCAGCACAAGGACAGGGAGTTAATTCCTTTCCATAGGAAGTGTTGGAGGTTAATTACCCCCACATACCAGAAGCACCACCAGAACAGCAAGGGAAGGTCCATCTAGCTAAGGAGACTTAAAATGTTGATGTCTTCAAAGCTCTGGAGTCCTGTTCCACTGCTGCAAACCTGTGCTGTACTTACACATATCACAAGTACCCTCTTAAGACCACTGCATCAATGATCAAATGAGTAGAAATACTGGCAGAGACCTCTCCCCACTTCCACTTCCCCAAGCGGTCCTCATAAACACCTTCCACCCAACTGAACTACGAACAGGGAGTTTACTATGGACTTTGCTTTTACACAGAGAAACGACTCAAGCACCCGCTGACGGGCATTTAGACTGTTGGGTTTGTTCTTTTTCCTGTAGAACACACTTAGTTTTGAAACTCCAGCATGTATCTCACGTATTTTTCAGAAGACTGATTTCCACTGCCTGGTTTAATGTGAATTTAGCCCTGGGGAAAGCTATAAGAAACTCCACTGATGTGCACATGACATGTCAGCGACATTTCACCTGAGTGTTTGTATTTTCATCTGGAGTAAAGTGGGAACACATCTTCAAGTGGGTTACGTAGCTCAGTCTCAAGGTTTATGCTGTTTTTGACCTCCTGGTGAATCAAGATGCTAGTGAGCACTGGCTGTGAAAGATGTGAAGGTATACCGTCCACTCAACCCCCCATGAAACTGCTTGGCTTAATTTCTGGAACTGAACACACACCAACCATGGGATTTTTTGGACTACCTGAACTGAAGACTGACCTAAACAAAAAAAAGCAGGCCAGAAGGAGGCATCCTCTTTAATCTGAGGTTATTCACAAAACACATTAATAAGACACCCAAATGAGCTCACTGAAACAAAATGCTAGCTCTTAAAGACTCTATAAAGCACAGCACAGTAATTCTGCACAATAACTTGTTCTGAAACAGCCCCCGACCTATCCGAGCACAGACACAGCTCCCAGAATAGAAGTCCCTTGGGAAGCTGGGAAATTATTCTGACAAAATGTTGCTTTTATTATGAATACAATCTGTGTGGAATGGAGAGGTATTTGAGAATTGCTTATTTCAGTTGATTACTGTGCATAGACAAGACTTCAGTGACAAATGGATTTCGAGTGGCAAATATTATTACTGTCTTTCTTTGCTATTTTTGAGGGAAGTACTTCATGCACTCAGTAGGTACAAGGTTAAAAGAGCCTATTCAGCCACAAATATTCAAAAAAGGTTTGCTTTCTGTGGCCTTATTAACCATATTTCTTCAAAATCATTGAAATGTGCAGTCACATCATGCAGTGCAGAGACATAAACAGGTGCTTAATTCCACATCTTGTAACCAGCAGCTCTGGCTGATTTGCAGGTACACAGAGCTTGAACAGTCCCGCTGGGCTATCCAGCATCTCCTCTGCTCTTGCAGGCATGTCCTGCAAGATATCCTCCTTCAGCTGTGCCAAGCTTCCCTTTCAAACAGCAAAGCACTTATGCTTCCTTCAGTTTGACTTAAGAAACTCTAATGGGTTAGCACATTCTACTTATTCTTAGTTTAAATTACTCACAGCCAAACAACACCCTGTTGTTCTTCAGCCAACAACTTGGTTATAAGTATCTCCTCTCTCTCTTAATACTTACAGACAATAATTTTGTCTGTTCCTTTGTTTTGTTAAGCAAAAGCAGCTTTTCCAATCTGCTCTCTCGTGCAGGCCAACCAACAGTTCTGCACCCTTGCCTCTGCTCATGGTTCATCCTTTACAAACCCTTCAAATGCTGATGGCCAGAGATGTGCTCAGTGCGTTATACCCAGCACTACGTACAGGTGAAATAGGAAAGCAACGGCAATAATAGAATTGAGGCCTAGAATGAGGAAGAGAAGGAGAAAATAAAAAATTCAATTAGAACTTAGATAAGGCAAGTTTTGTATGGGGCCTCTGGAAAATCTTCATGATCTGACAGTGACCCTCTCTCAATGTTATCTATCCCTCTGCTCCAATCTTGTAGGAGTCCTGCAAGGGATTTTCAGATGACATGCAAGCAGCTGAGCACACAGTGGGGCGTTTCAGCTTCATCCCTTCTGAAGCCACCCTTCTGTTTGTCACTCAAAGTCATCAGCAGGTCTCACCTGTTCCCTTAATCCAGTGCTTGAGCTGAACACACTTCCCTGTAAATATGTTACAGGCTGCTCTCAGCAGCTGCAGGTTTGTGTTTTAACAATTAAACCTCGTTGCAGGGAGCGCATCGGTGGCTTGGAGCAGGCAGAGCTTTTCCTGTATATTATGCATCTCTTTCTGTTATTTTTCTGCCTGATTAGTAATCACTTCTGACAAATCCTTTCAACAGCTCTGAACACCAGCCTTAGTGTTGCAGGGATGCTTCATGCAAAGCCCAGCTGAATGCAAATGTTAAGCTAATGCAAGTATGTCTGACAGCAACCGAGCACTTTCTACACTGGACACCAGAGGGAGAAGAAGGAAAGGACAACTAACAGTGAAGCTAAAGAAGAGCTGCTTCAAGAGCCTTGAAGGAGCTTATCAGACACCAGGGACGAATACATTTCTGTAATCAGACCAAAATAAATAGTGGCACATTGTCTGGGGATGGAACCTCTAATAAAAGACTTGGCAGGGAGACCCAAGGGCAAGTTATGGGAGAAAAGACCCAAGCGCAGCAGCACTGAGTGGTGGATGCATGTAACCCTGCTCCTCCTTTAAACTAATCTGACTGGTTTGGACTGCAGAGCTACTATATTTATCCAGTCTGCTTGACTTCTATGCCACAACCTTAGTATCTTTTGGTTCCACTTTATTCTGGATATGAAGAAAACCACGTTTCAATGATTAACTGTGAATGTAGAGGCCACCACAGTTTCCAAGCCCTGTGCCAACAGAGCGTGAAATTTGTAACTGAGTGCTCTGTGCTCAGATGGAATTGTTAGGACCTTGAAGGAGAGAGTGAGAAGGCAGTTCAAGGAGCTTCATATGGTATCTATCTAGCAAGGTGATATCAAACACTTGACGTGTGGTCTGTACCTTGATTAAATAGAGAAAGAAAAAGACAGATTTGGGAAAAATACCAGTGAACTAATAACTACCTTATTAAAACTACACTTTTATTTCCTCATGAAATCTTTTCATTATGCCTTCAAGGCATAAGGAGGATTATTAAATGTCAGCCACAATTCAAATAATTAATGTATGGTGTTACCAGATATATATGTGCTCTCCAGGAGGATTAATAATAGCTGCTATGTTTCTTCCAACCTTATTTTCTCCACAGTACGTGTATTAATCATGAGAATGTGGTGCATTCTTTAAACCTCTCTACTGTTGAACGCCTTTAAGAAACTCACACTTTGAAAACTGGAGAATTCTTCATACATTTGGTTCTCTACTTTTTAATTGACTATAAAAATACAAAGATGGAGTAAGCACTTGGAAAGGAAGGAGTACAAGAGAGGGAGAGCTTTCTTCAGAGCTGCTATTAAATGCAGAACCAATGTACTCAGTTCCTTGATGTAGGTCTTTAGAAATGACCAACAAGAGAGCAGCAAATTCAAAAAGCAGCTTGTCCTTTTTAAAATGGACTGGCTTTTGTTGCCAACTTACTACAATCACAACACTTTAGAAAAGGCACCGGAAAAGTACTTTGATATCAAACACTCCTCCTGGGACTGGCTGGGGCGGTGTTCAGCACCTACTTGTCAGCTTAACTCATCTCCTGCAGCATGTGCACCCCTGTGATGCACTGAGCACCAACATGCCTGTTGTCCATAAAACCCACTGCATGGGCAGGGAGTGCAGCAGGGCCAGAGCTTTGACCCTCTCAGATCTGTCAGAGCAGAGAGAGGGACAGTTGATCCCTCTGCTCTTAACACCTGACCCAGACTTTTCCTGGGAGCTTGACACTTCTTGTAATTTTAATCCACAGAATAAAATGTGTTACGTGAGGTGTGGTGTGCTACCTCAGATTACAGTACTGTCCATAGAGAAAGTGTTCCTGTGGCCTGGCTCACCCAGGCTACCTGCCATCCACGCTCTCATGTGGACTGCAGACACACTGCCCATAGGGTGGGGTCTGTACTCACTGATGGCCTCAGCAATACAACCAAAAGTGAGCTCAGCTCCCAGTTAAGAACTTTTGAGATGTTCACAATTCAGAGAAGTTTAAATCCACTGTCTTCTCCCAGCTGTGGTCCTTTCATGGAGAAGGGTCATTGGGCACCTAATTTTGAACACTGCAAGTAACAGAATGCATTGCCAACCTTTTCCATCTCCCAAAACAGTTCAAGAAAAGTCCGTGTTCTGTTTAAAATAATTTTCACAAGCATGAGGTTGTGGTTGTTACCTAAGTAGGGGTGTAACCGCATGTACAACCACACACGCAAGCACACGAGCCTTCTGAGCATGTGTACGTGGGAGCTACAGGCAGTCTCCACAGTGCAGCATCACACAGTAAATAATTTTGACCATCTATGTGACCTGAAAACTGACAAACTGGGGCAGTTCCTACACCTCAGGACATAAATAATTTCTACAGCGAGCTTAGACGAGGAGCAGGTCTTTCATGACACGCCATTGTTATTTTTACACTTCAAGAAGAAGTATTTTGAAGTAGTTTTGCAGACTTACCTCCTCGCTGCACCAGCAACGTAACTTCGCTTCCCTTAGGACATTCAATCAGCATATCCACCACCTGGTTGTGAGTGAGGCTCTGCACATTCTTCTTGTTGACTTCAACTATAAGGTCACCCTCTTTCAGGCCACGGCACCGCGGGCTGTCCACGATTTGTTTCACTCTTTGGCCACCCCCACCGGGACTGTCTGCTATGGTAAACCCAAAGCCCATGGGCCCTTTCACTATATGCACAGTTATCAGTTCAGGTTGTGTTGCTATTGAAGACGCCAAAGAGACTGTGTCATTGGGGTAACCATGGGGTCCGTTGGAGGAGACCTCGGCCGGGCTGCTGGGTCTCGCCTCCTTTGCACCATTTACTTTCCCTGTTTTACTACTGTGGCTCGCCGGGGAGTCGTAGTTTTCCTGCCCGTTCACAATGATCGGCTCTTTGTCCAAAATTGCCACGGACGTAACGAGGCTTGTGTTGGGATCATCGGGATCAAAGGGTAGGGGGTACCCTCGGCACAGTTCAAGGTCCACGCTGGCACCAATGGGGATGGACTGGAAGATTTTCACAACTTGAGCATGAGTGTGCCCCAGCACACAGGTATCGTTCACACTGACTATGACGTCTCCTGCAGAGGATATACCAGACACACAGGTTTTGAGTACCCTGGGAAGGTGAAGACTAGGGTCCTAGAGCTGTTCCACAGTAAACACCCACAGGCCAGTGTTAGCATTTAGGTACCTTTCCAAGGAAAAGGAGCAGCAGTACTTAGGCAAGTAAAAGCTGTCTGCTGACTGCATGAAGCCTTCATGTACATCAGTGTTTTTCAAATGGAAAATGGAATTGGCTTATGAAAACCATTAATGAATTCACATGACAGTATATGGCCCATTTAACAGTTATTTTCAAGCCCAGCTTTCACTGTCACACACTGTGCTACGCTGACATATGATGGAAACAAAACTGAGCACACGAGAGCTGTAACAGAAGGCTCTCAAATACCAACTGCTCACACACAGCGCCACATGTCACATCTTAGACAGACTTCAGCCAAAATCTAGGTATCGATTAAGTTACCATTGACTTTTTAACACTGGGTCTGCAACACAGGGGTGTTTGATGTTGTGATGCTCCACCTGCAATTGAGGAGTTCTGATTTCAAGTGAATCCAAACAGGGTTTTGTCCCACTGGACCTGATCTCTGGCAACATAAACTGTCCCTTAGCTCCTCCTCACAGGGAAATAACCCACTCCTCTGCCCATTCCTGGGAGCAGCTTGGAAAGGAGGTGAGTGGCATGGAGATGTACACATACAGTGCTGCAGCCCTGCAAAAACAGAGCAGCCGTTGCCACAGTGGGAAGCAGAAACCTATATCCCGATGTGGGACCCCACCACTGCTGGCTTCACTCCACAGGTCCACATGGCAAGAGCAGGAGCTGGCAGAGCCCCTGCTAGGTGTTTTGATACCTGAGATGAAATTTCATCTTGGGCCTTGGTGGCAGATTTTGAACAAGCCCCTCAACGTAACTCACTTCCCTGCTAGCTGATGGGAAAGCTGAATGCCTTCCCCCAAAAATGTATGAGGGCTGCAGCCTTTACAAATCACAGATAAAAACAGCTGTAGAAGCATAAACCAAAGCGGGGTGGTGACTTTTATATAAAGCATCAGTAGTACCTGTCTCCATTTTGCCATCCAGTGCTGCAGGGCCATCAAGCACCAAACTTTTGATTTGGAGAAATTCATCCGGCTCATCACCTCCAACAACGGTGAAGCCAAACCCCCTGCTGCTTTTCCTTAGCTTGGTGTGGATGAACTTCCCTTTCAACTCAGAAGGATTTCGTGTGAAAAAAGGCTTTCCTGTGTAGGAAGTTTGGAAAATCTATAAATAGACAGGCAAGAGCATTTTATCTTTCTTTTCTCTGCCCCTCCCCATTCTAACAATTACGCAGACAATAGAGTGATGTGTCAGGACAGAACTGCACTTCAGCATCCTCTCACCTCACCTTACTCCTTGGATCCCATCATGCAGTAGGAGGAGCGAGCAAGAACCCTTATATCTGGCACTTTGTTAGCTGTGGTTGTGCACACCAACGCCCCAAGGCTACAAAGGGGAAAACATGCTGCTTTCAAGAATGGAATATACTAAAGCTGGCAACGCTGGCTTAGATGTGTCTCATCTCTGTCCTGAGGTGGTTATCTCCATCCAAAGGATGGGACAGGGACAGCACAAACACCTCCTACAGAAGGACTCTGCAGCAGGAGTCTCTGCACAAAGGAGTATCAGTATGTTTGTCACTACTTGACCTCCCAATGCACTTACCAAAAAGCAACTCCCGAGCTCTGATAAGCCACCACAAAACCCTTTAGCATAAGCCCCCTGCCCTGCAATCACTACCACCCTGCGACCTCCTCCTCTGGTGAAAATAGGGAGGATGCTCATGTTGTTCTTCAGACACTGTTTGAAGGCTTTTTCTTCTCTTTCCTTTCTGCTCCCCGCCTGCTGTGGATGAAACGCTGCTGTTGTGAAGTACAGATCAAAAAGCACCCCAGACCAGAGCAGCTGTGCTGGAGGGCTGATCCTGCTCTCTGGAAACAAGGCTTAGAGGGAACAAGGTGCTTCACAGACAAAAGCCCATCCTTTCAAGGCACATTGCACAAGCTCAGGAAAGGAATCATGGTTGCTGGACTTCTCAGCACCAAAAGTAAACACCTTTGCACTTTTAATTGTTTTTAATGCTGAGAGGGGCAAAGCCTGTGCCACTAAGCCCTCTGGTGACAGCTCCAGGATCAGCAGTGTGCATCACAGCCAGGAGAGCTGGCTGCCTTTAAACACCCCAGCAGCATCGTCCTGGGCCTGTGCTCAGAAAGGAGACCTCGTGGGAGAGTGCAGGGGTTTGAGACTCCTAACACGTTGATGGGGGAGAGAAAGAAGAGTGTATTTGAAGATTATTCATGAGTAGGCAGCGTGAGGAATCTTCTGCCTTTGACAAGTAGCACAGAACATGGAAATCCTGCGCAGATGCTTTGCTCAGACTCCAAGCCCTGAATATCAAAGTGCAGCCCAGTGTCTCAGGCAAAAAACAGTTAAGAAGCAGCACACAGCAGGGCCTCATCCTGTGCTGACTTCTGGTTCGAAGGACAAGCAGGACAGGCACAGCTTGCTGGCATCTCCCAGCAAATACAGGGGTAAATTGCACATAGTAAAGACAGCAGCACCACAGGCTGTGTCCCACTAGCAGCATCTGCAAGGGGATCACATTTTAAATGAGCCCGTCTATGAAATCCCAGCTGGGAAAGTGGTGCCAGGGGCACAGGGACAGGTCCTTGTGCCCAATGCCAGCAGCGGGAGAGATGGAGATCCCTGGGCATAGGGCAAGGGAAGCTGGAAACAGCTACTGCAAATGGGCAGTGAGAGAAGAAGGAGCAGTGCTAAGAAAGTAAGAGGAAGGAATGAAACAGAGAAGGAACCATCAGTGGGTACCACTACATGCAGTATCAGGGTATCACAGTAATGATGAGGCTGGAAAAGACCTTAAAGATCATCCAGTCCAACCTAAAGCCAACCAAGTAATCCTAAACATCTGACATCTAGATCATGCCACTCAGCACTTCATCCAGCCTAACCTTAAACACCTCCAGAGACGGTGACCCAACCACCTCTGTGGGCAGCCCGTTCCAAAATCTGATCACTCTTTCAGTAAAAAACCTCTTCCTAATGTCAAATCTAAACCTCCCCCAATGGAGCTTAAGACTGTGACCCCTTGTCCTGTCTCCAGTGTCCAGGGAGAAAAGACCAACCCCCGCCTGACCACAACCACCTTTTAGGTAGTTATAGACAGCGATAAGGTCACCCCTGAGCCTCCTCTTTTCCAAGCTAAACAGACCTAGCTCCATCAGCCTCTCCTCATAGGGCTGACCTTCCAGGCCCTTTACCATTCTAGCTGCCCTTCTCTGGACTCGTTCCAGCACCTCAACATCCTTCCTAAACTGAGGGGCCCAGAACTGAACACAATACTCCAGGTGCGGTCTAACCAGTGCTGAATACAGGGAGAGGATAATGTCCCTCTACCTGCTGGCCACACCATTCCTGATACAGGCCAGGATGCCATTAGCCCTCTTGGCTGCCTGGGCACATTGCTGACTCATGGGTGTACTGGTGGTCAGTAAACTTAGCAAGTCTCTTTCCACCTGAGTTCTCTCCAAGGTCTTCATTCCCAGCCTATAGTTCTGCCTGGGGTTGTTATAACCAAAACGCAGAAAATGCTCTTTCATTGAAAAACCTTTTCCTACTGTTTTCCTGTAATGCTGCTGCACCAGTTTGGTGGCTGGCAATTGGGAATGGGTGGGAAGCTGAGTGAGGCTTCCAACATCATCCCTGCATGACAAGTCCTTTGCACTGCCAGGCAAAGATGCTTGGGCAACCTCTGCTTCAGTCTGACAGTGTAAAAAGTGCAATTCACAGATGTCTCTTGAGGAAGATCAACATTTTTGGGGCACTCTGATGATGTGCCTATCCCCAGCTGTCAGCTGCTCAGGTATCATCCCCAGACATCTCATGCTTTTCCTTGCTGCCAAATTTGGAACATTCCACTGTACCCTAAGACCCCTTGGGAACGTGCTAGGGGCTGTGGACTCTGCTGAATTTCACACATCCGTTTTGGAGGTGTTGATCTGCTGCCACCTGCAGTAGAGAGCACTCCCTGGCTCTTCATGGCAATAAGGGCATCCCTGCTGGACTCACCTCTGGGGACCACCGCTAACCTGCAGAGCACAAAGTATTTCTGTGCTGACCCATTAGATCTTATTACAAGAGATCCATTAGATCTTATTATAAGTCACATTTTAAACTCAGTAGAGTTCAGAAGTCATAAATGCCTAAAGCTTGCACATCCATACAGCTCTGTAGAAAAGGGTCTCCTACTTCACCTGAATCCACCACGCTGCTGCTGAATCCTACTGATGTTGTAAATAGTGTTTTTGCCATATCTTCATAAAGACCACAACTCTTTTCCAATGCAGGCACTCTCCTTTGCCTCTTGCATTAGGCAACAAATGTGGTCTCGATAAAACTGTAGTCTCAAAATCCACAGGGATTCAGACAAGCTGGCAAGCGCCATGGTACAGGACACTAATCATAGGGACAACTCCCTTTGCTGATGGCTGAAGAAACTGCATACTTGGGGAAAAAAAACAACCTCACTGCATGCTTCACAACTGATTTAACAAGGTGGTTACCTTGCACTGGTGCTTCCCGAACTGCTTCCTGGTTGTTTGAAACATGGTTTGGAGCAGCGGGTGGTGGGAGAGATGGACACTCCTCTGTCCATTCTAGAGAGGGTAGAGAGGCAGGTGTTACTTGTTTCACAACAGCACTATGTACTCCTGAACATACACACACCATGACTGTGGGGATCGACAGAGGATGTGCAAGAAACATGGCAAGAGAGGAAACAGTCACAGAGAAAGTCACAGAATAAAACTAATGGGCTGTCCAAAAGCCAGTGCTACACAACTCTCTATGTCCAGGTCAACTGATCTATCTGCTTGGACACCCTACCACACACAAACCTGCAACCTGATTTGCATCTAAGTGGTATTAACATTTATATAAAATCTCTTCCCTGTGACACTCATGACATCTAAGTAGGAGAGCTAATGCTGCTGAAATAGGGCTGCAGCAGAAAAGATGAGGTGTCAATTATTTTCCCTTTGCATAGTAATTGTTGTGAAATAAGTTGGTCTGAAAAGTATGAAAGTACCAAAACCCAATGTCACAGGCCCATCACTGCAGTTGGGCTGCATTTAAAGAGAAGGAGGAAAGAAGAAAAAAGGGCGAGGGAAAAGGAAAATTTAAAAAGGCAGTTTAAAATAATGAGATTACTTCAGATGTAGAGCATGACAACATCCACAGGGTTTGGGTTATGGAGTTTCTCATGAACAGAGGTTTCTGTGGTGCACATGTAAATGCCCACTCCGCAGCCCCCTTGGTAGTCTATGAGTCCCAATGACAACTGGAACAACAACAGGGAGTAGTTTCATTTTTTCTAGGAAGCTTACAAACCATCCAGAAATCAAGGACATGAAAAGAAAACTCCCTTTCAGTAGGAGTGAAAACTTCTGTGTAGAAAAGGTTGTACGCTTTGGATTTTCTCCTTTGCTCTCTCTTATGTGATAAATGTATGCTGCCTTTCCTCTGCACGTTGTTTTGCCTTTCAACGCTAAGGCCACAAAAGGAAGCAAAAACCACATTGGCTTGGTGGTGCCAGGGTAAGAGAGACCACATTCCCTGACCAAAACCCCAACCATCATGCCTTTGGTGATGCCAACCTTCTGGTGGCTGTTGCTGTTGCTCAAGCTGCTTCTTCCTCTTTGCTTCAAGAACTGGGTTTTCATACTGTGTTTTCCGGTTGATGTGGCTGAAGATGAAAGAGAACAATGAATTAGAAAATCCTTTAAATGACAAGCAGGAACAGTGGCCAGGCACAAAACTCATCTGAGGAAAGGATTAAATTACTAAACACACCCCACAGTAGAGTATGTGAAGCAAGGCTCACTTAGTCGTACCAGCAATTGTATTTAGGGAAAGAAGTGGACTGTAGTACTGATGTCTAGTGTAGGAACAGCTAATTCCTTCAAATACGTTAAAGAAGTGATGTATCTGTGCAAAATGCCACTAAGGTAGAAAAGGCATTCCGTCTGATTGCATCTGAGAAGACAGGTCTCTATCGTCCTGCTCTAACCAGATTCCTAGAGGTGCTGTTACTCCTCAACAAAACAAAACCCAATGACTGGCAAGGTCTGTCAGCGCTCTGACCAATGCACAGTATTAACACGGTGTCTTCAAAATATCTGCAGGGATGCAGGCCAAAAGCAGGCTACAAGTGGATCAAAATATATTCAGAACCAGCTGTCAGCAACTACTCCCAGTGGAAATCAGCATTTGGGGAACCTTTGGCAGCTCTCCTCAGAGGACCATTAGGCAGCTTTTGACCCACTTGTGACGCTTAGACCCCATACCACTTACCAATCCCAGGAAAACTGAAAAGAGCCCAGCCCCAAACACGGCAGGCATCAGTGCACTTGGCAAAGGAAAGATTAACCATTTCACAAAAGCAAACACCAAGTGCCAGTCCTGAGGAGACAGAAGCATGTCTGAGGACTCTCTGGCAGCTGAGATGAGCTCCTCAGCAAGTGTTCAAAAGCAGTTTTTCTATAGTGATTTTGCTACAGCAAGGGAGCAGGTAGACACTATACAATTATATTACCTTAAAGCTCATCTTTGTATCCAAAACAAAGTTTACCATTAAGAAGCATTAAGAATAATTGTCACACCCCATGTGTCTATAAAAAAGCCCCAACAACTAAATGAACAACTAATCATTTTAAGTAATTACGACAGCACTCTTGGTAGTCATGTTCAGAATTTCTTCTGCTACAAGTCAACAGTAAGTGACTGGGAAAAGATTTAATCAACTAAAACAAGTTGATGAGTTCTGCAGAAGATTTCCCATCTCAAGGAGTCTTCAGAAAGTTAAGAAAAGCAGTCACTACTTTAAAAATTATATAACATTTTTTATTATGCACTTGTTTCTCAATAAAAACTATGACACAGTAATAGAGTGCCTGAAATGGAAGGGGCACAGACAAATGCTCCCATTATAACCACCTTGCTAGCTTAGAGACAGTAAGTAAAATATACATGTCTCATTGCTGCTAGTTTTCTATTGAATTTCATCACTAAAGAGTGCCACAAAACTAATGGGCACATACATACAAAGTGACAAGAAAAAAAGGCTGTAAAGATTTTTTGGCATGGCATTTAATAGCTGAAAAATATTCTTCATGTTTTTGGTAAATAAATGTCAAGGCTCAATTCACAGTTTGCTAACCTTGTTTCCCTAGGCACAGATGGCAGAGTAGAAATAAGCCAAAGCAGACAGAAACTATATTCCATGTCTATTCTGAAGGCTATTGTAAGCCATCCTACTACACAAGAGTATACACATAATTAAAAATTAATTTTATGAGGTCAGCAATGAAACAAAATTCCGGTTTCCCAAGGGAGCCATCTGATTTCTAGATAAAGAATAAGCTGTTCTAATTCCAGAGAGAGCCCCATTAAACCTGTAATTCTATTCACAGCAACACAGCCTCATGTAAGAACCTCTGCCACAGCTGCACACAGGTTCATCAGTTCCTCCTTCTGACTTGTAACTGAAGTGCTGCTCCGCTTTGCAGACTCGTGTTTTTATCACAGCACTATAGGTAGGGGACTCTACTCAGTCAATTATGTTAATGTGTTCTGGATAAAAGTATTTAGTGACATGCTGGGACTCCTGAGCACTCCAACTCCAGGTGCTCCTGTCTTCACTCTGCACTCCTGGAGCTCAACCCACTCTTCTCAGGATGCTCCCATCTCTCCTGAGCCCATTCCAAGGTGCTGCTAACAGAACTCACAAAAGGATGAACCATGACCAGGTAGGGCTGCCCTCTCCCAGCCCTTATAGTATTCCCTAGCTTGTAAGTTGCCAGGTTCTCCTCCTCCTTGGTATGTAATACCAGACAAGCACAAACTGTTGAGGACACAAAACCTTCTTCCACAGGACAGCCACACCAAAACTAGAGAGCAGAACTTACTCTACATAGTAGACACCATATACGGGATCCTCAATTTTCTCCCAACCAGCAGGCAACTCTGAAAATAGAAAAAGCATTACTGAATCCTCCAATTCAGGTTTTTTCTGACAGACAGCTGCTCCTGCTTCACTTGCAAAACCCATCAGTGGCTGAGACTTCACTTCAAACACTTCAGAATGACCACAGCCTCCTGGTAAAAGCTCACATGGCACAGCACCAGTCAACATCAGAGCCCGTCCTACCAGTGCTGGGTTAGCAAGGCAGCTAGAAGATGCCCCCACCAGTCAATTTTAGATTTGCTTTTTGCATTAAATGATCACTCAATACATTTCTTTTCTGTGAGTGTCTGAAGTATTCTCCTGGTCTCACCACCATGGGCAGTGTCCCTGGGTGGAGCACTGCACGGAAGTCAATGCAGGCAGAAGGTCAGAAGCATTTGAACACCAGCCTACAAAGATCATGGCAAGCAATTGCAGCACACACGACTTTGATCTCCTGTTACCATTTTTCTGCTTAAAAAAGTGTGGGTTTGATTCCCTTCTTCGTGATTTACACCCATCACTCCGCCACGAGCCCAACAGAAAAACACCTTGAAACGGGTCAAAGTGAATCCAGTGTCAGTGCTCAGCATATAGAACCCATTGAAGTGTGGCTGGCACACGCAGATGTACTTCACTGCAGAGCTTTTAATGTAAAACCACATACTGTTGTTAGCATATAACAGAGGTCATTTTTAAATTAGCACTATTAACAAAAAAATAGTTCTGAAGATTAAATCAGTAACATTTGGAAATGCACCCCGTTTTGTTCCTGCATCCTTTTCTTGATCGAATAGAGTACTTTAACTACAATTAGTGAATGTTATAACATCACTTCAGCATCCAGCTGAGGGCTATTAAAGCTGTATGTATTACTTAAGGGCCTGATCCTTGTCCCACTCATTCAAACACAAAGTTCCCATCAGCTGTGGGTACTGAAATAATCATCCTATTTACAATAGAGAGGTATGTTGACGTTACACTGTGAATTGACCCAAAAGAAGGTTTGGCCACACTATGAACTGGCAGCTGTCATCCTGCAGGTTCTGCACGTTCATTAAAAAGAAGCCATTGTCAGACAACACAAGTTCAATACCCCATGCAAAATAATTTCTCAAGTTATCACTGAATTGACATGACTGACAGTAAATAAACTATGCTTGTTTATTATCAATGTAAACATTTATTTTCATTAATGGCACCAATTGCTGAGCCAATGCAATCAACAATGGCCCATTAATTAGAATAAGTGTAACTGTCCAGTTGTGCATTTACAGGCTTCAACTATGTCGCCATAAGGGTAGAAGTATCTCCAGAATGGCATGATCAGAATCTGTACTAATTACTCAAAGTCTATATTTGCATTCAGAATTTGCTGGAAATCAGGTAACAGTGATTTTCATGGGTTTTGCTCCACATGTCCCTTATTTGCAGACACAAGGCAGGTTTTCCATTTGCATTATTATTTTATCCTTGTTAGTATCTTTGAATTCCTTGAGACATAAGCAACTAAATGCAAGCCAGTGCTAACTTCTGGGCATGAAAATATTCCTCAATTTTATCAGCAGAATATTCCAAAATGGACTCTTGAAAAACAGATATTCCTTTACATCGTGCAAGAGTATGCGAGACAAAGTGAGGGAGCCCGGGACTAGTCTTGAAAGTCTTTCCGCAAAGGGAACTCTCTCATATTTGCAGAGTCCCATATCTTGCAAACACTGTGGGACTGACTTGAAGGGTTTCCGTGCAATTAAATTAAGACCTAGTGTGCACTCAGCGATATCACAAGTTGTGGCAGCTATTTCATTTGTTGCACTAAGCTAAAAGTGGAATGGTAAAGAGACCAAGCTGGAGGTGAAAGAAAAATTGGTAGGTGAAAGAGGGAGAAGTAATGTACAAATGTCTTAAAACAACTTGTTCATAATTTTTCCCCTTCTGTGTATTTTGACTATTAACTGCTATTTTTAAAATTTAAACAGGTTTTTTTTTGCTTTCCTTCTGTTCACAGAAGGTTTTGTGCATTAAATATTATTTTTTCTTTTCAAGAACTTACACAGAAGGCCAGAAAAGCAGCACTTTTCTAATCCCCAAAACTATATTGTGTCCAAACCTTTCCTGTTTTCTGCCTCTGCAGCTTTCCTTCTAAGAAACACATTTCTCTGTTTCTGCAGGTGACAAAAACAAAACTGCAGCTTTCAACACATTACAGGATTGCATAGATGTACTTTCCAACTTCTAAAACCTCTTAAAGTTCTCTAAAGCAACAGGCAGTATTTTCCATAGCCATGTTACACAGTCTAGCTTCTTTGTGGCTTTCAGTTATTCATCTCCCTTCTCAATCTCTCCTGCCACACTGAAAATTACACAACCATATCACCTTGGTTCTAAGAGGCCTTTAGGATCATCAAGTCCAACCACTAACCCAGCACTGCCAGCTCATCACTAACCTATGTCTCAGTACCCAGCCAGAGCATTTGATTACCAAACACATTTAGCAGCATGGGAAGCCTGGGTGAATCCTATGGGGTTTATTTTGATGCATCTCTGCATCTCTCTGCTGTCTCAGTGTTTGTCAGCAAGTAAATTCACTGGACAAATAGCTAATTTTACACTTTTAAGCCTGGGGTAAATACATGGATTACCACAGGGATGCAACGCTTAGTGTGCTATGCCACAGACTGGATGGATGAGTTCCTAAAAAAGAACTTCTCCCACCAACAGTTAGCATTTAGTAACTATGGTCTGCAAAGCGTTTACATCCCCCTCCTTAACAATGCTGTAATCAAGTAAACCACTTGAAATTGTCTATTTACACCTTAGCATTCCCAAATCTCAACATTGATGGGCTCTGAGCTCAATAAAGCTTATCTGAATTCAAACAAAGGGAACATCTCCTGATGTTCAAGCAAAACACCTGTGGATATAAATACCTGCAGAACTGAGGTCAGGCTTATCAATTACTGAGCTTCCCACAATCACCTATTTTTTCAGCACTTCTCTTGCATAAAATCCTGGTATCAGAAGGGAACATTTCCATTTTATTATTGCCTCTAAATGAGCATTGTTTTAACCCCTCTCTTATTTGAAGTCACCTTTCGTGAAGAGCTCCATGAGAAGTCTTTGTATTAACATGTGTACCCACCTACTTCTGATGCTACTTGCTCTGTTGATGATTATTTGCAATAGCTGTGCACAATGCTAACATCCCACTAAAGTCACTGCATTTTTCTTGGGACATCATTTGTTTCAAATGTTTGCATTTAAAGAAATTAGTCCCTCAACATTATCTTACGTCTATTATCCAGAAAAACAGCTCCTGGAGCAGCATTAAAAGTCCACTCCGTAGCTGCTGGCAGCTGCTGCTGCCACGTCAGTCACTCAGAAACAGGAAGCAGAATACACTTACTTACAAGTCATTACAGAAACCACAGGTTAATTTTCTGGTAATACAATCCTCCAGTAGGCAGAACTATAAACTGTAAATAAAGTCCTTTTTTAAAAGCAATAATAGACCTAGTGGAAATAAAATCCTATGCAATCTCTTATGCCTTTCAGCTTTCCAAGTGCACTAGAGCATGGCCGAACAGAAATAACTACTTCCACCATCAGTATAAACAGAATGAGCACCGGTGAGATGAGGTATCAAGACAGCACTCCTCACAAAAAGGTGCAGCAAATGAGAGCACACCACATCATTGAAAATCATCTGCTTACAAAATCACCTACGGAGGCAACATTTTCAGCTGTTTAGTTCACAAGCTCAGCAGAAGCATCCTATGTAATAAAACTTTCTAAATCACTCTTGGGTTCTGGCACCTGGGAAATGTCTTTAGCCCCAGTGGAAACACATCATTAGCTACTTGATTTCAACTTTGGCAACTATAAGCTGTTTTCTGGAGCCAGTGATACGAGTGGAAAACCCCTGACTTCTGCGGGGTCCTAGAGGAAGCCACTTCGGACAACCTCGACAAGACTGAGGCCCTCTACCTTTCTTCCAACTCTGAACTGGTAACAAAACCACTGTAGACCTGAAGCTAGGAGAAGATTAATGATTTGCATCCTAGGGAAGCTTTGCTGATAAATTAGGCTTGTGGAAATAAAATTAAAAAAAAAAAAAGATGCAAAATGATACAAAGGAGAAAGTAATTAAAAGGTTTAAAACTGTGCAGTTGAAGTCAAATATCAAAACGAGAGATGGATGATTTACCTAGTTCACTGTCCAGTTCCTCCGTGTGTACCCCTTCTTCTCCAAGGGAAGAGCAGTAAATGAGACAGAAAAAATTAAAAGAAAATTTCAGATACCAGCACCAAGCAAGAAAATCCCTAGAGCAAACAGCAGAACCAGCACTAATTTTCTACAGACCAAGCCCAAGCGTTTCATTATCACACGTTAGTGATCAGAATATTGATGGATCTGGTATAGATAATGAACGAACTGGTTTGTGCTTCCATGCCACAGTCTGATATGGTTAAGTAATACGTTTGTGCTGTTCCCACTGTAGTGAAGCTTCTGCCTCAGAGCTGTATGGTCTTACCTCCAAAATCTGTTCTGGTGACACACAGATCTATCAGAAGGCCGGAGCAGAATATTAATGAAAGAATCTGAGAGAAAAACCTCAAGTCTAAATAAGAACAAATGTAGTGAGGTTTTCATGAAAGCACCTGAATTTATGTGCATACATGCTCCAACTGACTTCACTGTAGCTACTCAGATGAAGTGAATTGCCCTCTTTCACTGGAGGCACAGGCGCACACCAAAGGCACAATGCGCTGGTGAGGCAAATACAGGAATGCACCACTTCTAGTGGGGCACCTGGCACAAAGATCACAATTTGTTTCCAAGACACAAAGCCATCAATATTCACTGTTGCTCCATTTATCATTATCTGCTCCATATTCATAAGGTAACAGTGACACAGATTATTAAAGTATTGTATAGCCTATAAATAATAATAATAATGCAGTCTGAAAATAAAAGACAATGACAAAATCAGAACAAAGATGGTAAAAAAACAATCTTGGTTCTAATACAGTAAAGTGTAAACCACATAAATGATAGAAGCAAACAGAAGATGTAGTGCCACGGCACTGCTTTTGAAAATCTGGATGCCTAACAAAACCACTTCCACAACCTGTTTGCTATATATTCCACTAAAGCAGCAGCTGAGGACCACTAGTATGAAATGTGAAATGCCATTTCCTTTGACAGCCATAACAACTGGAAACGACCAAAACCTTGCCAGGGACACGCACCTTGATGGAAATAAAAACACAAGGCAACTGCACCCAAACAAACCTGGAGTGACATCTAACATAAAAAACCACAAACAGGATGGGGGTCAAGCCTGTAAACTCATCCGCGCACACACACAACAAAAACAAAACAGAGGAAAGTCCTACTGACTTCAGTGGAAACACACCCAACAGCGACCCTCATTAAAAATGGCCTGTAAAAATAACATTGTCCCTTCTCTGTGCTCACGTTGTCTTCTGAAATAGAATTATTTTTATGGGCAAAGAAAGATTAATGCAGCCAAGCCAAACACAGTACAGAGCACCACTGTACCTACGGAGCAACTGGTTTAACTGCTGAATGTTGAAAATAGTCATTGATGAGAAACTTAGTGAATGAAGTGAAGGGGTGTGTGGGAAGACACAATTACTTGATTGTAAGGGCCTGATGAACACAAATGCCACTCCTCTACAAAACTGTGAACATAAATACAAAAACGCCAGCTGTATGTTTCTAATCCAAATATATTATTCCAACGTTGTTTTTTTTAATTGCTAAGAGAACAAGAGGAAGACCATCCCTTCTGCGAGGAGACTTAAAGCTGTTGAAGGAAGGAGCTCAGCCAGCTGTTGTTAACATTCCACCAGCTGCCCCTTACCCTGAGATAGGAAGGGACACACTGACCTACAGCAACACAGACAGCCTGTTGGCATCACCAGGGCTATCACCGGGAGTCTTGCTGTCAGAGAAAAGAGCAGAAGTTGTGCTTCAAGAGGAAAGCTTATACTGAGACTTAGCAACCTCCAGCAATGTTAACTGCAAGGAGGGAGCCTGGCCTGCACATGCTATTATTTAATTTTATTCCAGTTCTGATTGCACGTTGACATATCAATTTTAAGGTGTAGTGCAAGGCCTTCATTAATCTAGCTCCCTCCACTTGCTCCTCGACAGGTGATGCTAGCAGCTAAAGGATCTGCAGCAGGCATCAGCCTGGTACACTCAAATTTTGCATGGGCTTTTCACATCTCAGTAGTTTGGGACAGCGATGCATCATGCACTAGGAAGTTGGTGACCCGCTTCATCAGGACACCAAAGGCTGCACAGCCAAGTTCTCACATCCTGCAAAATCTCACACGTGAGAGGAAGCAGAGCTTAAGAAACCACATGTGTGAAAACAGGAACAGCACTTCTGAAGGCCAGATTTAAATCTACCAGTAAAAAGGAACTGATTGAGTTGATTCTTTTCCAAAACAAAATCAGAGTTCTTGTTGAGCTGACTCACACCAGTGGGAGGTAAAACATGCTAGGAAAACTAATTTTACAAGGAAAGCAACAGCTCTGGTGAAGTAAACCTTTCCATTTTTAAGATACATCTACCACAACAGCACCATGTTAGCCAAAATGACTGGCATCACAAATACCAGGCCTCCGGTTTTCCCAAACATTTAAGGTTTTTTGGTCATGATTCCCTTTATTTTTCCAGCATTTTCTAAAGGATGCAACGAAAGAGCCTCCTTTCACACACCTGCAATTGTCTGCTCTGAATTGGTCAGTGGCTTGCATTTCCAACATCTCAAGGAATACAAAATCACAGCAGTGTACAACTTCAGTGGCAAAAACCTATGCGTTCAAACGAATTTGTTTTCAGCAATCATAACACTAAGTGGACTGCTGGAATTTAAGAGTAGAACTGCTCAAACAAGGAAACAAAAACATAACTCTTTCAATTCATGTAAAGCAAGTGGTTGAAGTGATCCCGCAAAGACTCAGCCGCTCTCCCCCTACACAACGATTCAGGGAG
This sequence comes from Upupa epops, assembly GCA_013397515.1. Taxonomy (NCBI): domain Eukaryota; kingdom Metazoa; phylum Chordata; class Aves; order Bucerotiformes; family Upupidae; genus Upupa; species Upupa epops. Next base: position 2,650 of record VZRI01001599.1, on the reverse strand, counting down.
CAAACATACCAGGAAGCTTTGACTCTTGTTCAGCATCAGTGACCACTCAAATGCTTTTGCAAAACCAGAGCCTCTTCTGCCACTTTGTGGATTTTTATTGAAGGATCTGCCACCCCAACAGTTATTTTACATACACAGTGATTTTACAACAATATACACCTGATACTGTCTCTGTGAACTTGCAATGAACTTCTTTTAGAAGATGTGTATTTCTGAACACAGATTATTGGAAAGATGAAAAGGAAAGGAAAGCAGCTACTTGTAAATGGCCCAAACGCATCATTATCGCACTATTTTCAGTCTCTTACCATCATCTTCACATTCTTCTAGAGGCTTCTGCTGTTTGTTCAGGCACCGTGGATCTAGCCAAGATGTTGTTTTTGTATTATGGCTGGAAACCAAAAATGGAAATATGACGTTTGTTAATAGAGCAGAGCCGAAGTATCAGTGACAAAAAAGCATATATCCTCTTTATTATTCAACAGACCCAAAGCTGTACTTTTGCCTCAGAAGAAACAGCATTGCGCCCTGATGTTTTGCAAACTATTTACCCAGTGACAGGAACCCTGGCACTGAAAACACAAAGGTGAGAAGTGAAAATGTACAGATCAGTGCTCCTGCACTATGATAACAGCAAACTTTGGGTGGTTGGTAGTGAATTCCAACAGCAGTTTCTGAGAAATTTGTTTCCTGATAAAGAGACTAAAATTTCCCTTCCTCTCTAAACCACACAGTGATCTTTGGCCCTGCAGAAGCCCTTGAACAACTATCAAAATTTGACCCAAGCATTAGTCAAAACTAGACTTGCCAATGAAAACTTTTTAATTACACAAACAGAACTCCTCTGTCAAAGCCTTTGATGGGAGCTGAACAGATTTACTTTCAACCCTTTCTGCAAGTCCCCTGACAGCATCGTGCTGTCAGTCTCAGTGGTGAAGGCTGCACAGTAAACAGGCTTAAAGTAAATTTTTCTTGAAATTATTTTCTCCCCTAATTTCATTTGCATACACAGCCAGTCTTGTAATACAAGACCTCTTCTACAGCCTGATGTCAGACATAACCTGCAGACATCCCCTCCAGTTCTGTCCCTGAGGTATCATTTATCTAGCTTGGCCTTTGTCACTGCTTAACAGTTTGAAGTTTCAATACCACAGTAATGCTATTTACTTCTCTTTCAAGGTCTCTGAGAGGTTTACAAACTTAACCTTAGCCTCACAACAGGCTCATAAAGCTGGAAATGCTGTAATGAGAGTTATGATCCCCCCGGAACTAACAACTGACCAGCAAACTCGTCATCTACTGCAAGAAGAGGGGACTGCCCTGCTCCTGGGATCCAAATGCATAAATAACAGGTCTTTGTTTTACACATCCTACAACCCAGCCCTCCCATGGCTGGATGAGCAAATGTGTTTAATCCTTTTGTGTGCTTCAGAGCAATTAATCGCCAGCTAGAAAACTGAATGGGAGAAATTCAGCAAGTCAGCCAAATTAGCAGCAATAAAGCAGAGGGGTTCCACCAACTTATAAATAAGGAAGTCTGTAGTCTAGCTGAGAAAGAGGGTAGCGGGAGGGGAGCAACTGAATATTTGCATATTTTTTGCAACTTTCTCTTGCTAACCAAAGGCTCACAACAGGGTAGTTTTCTGAGGTACAGAGAATTTAGCTAAACAACTTTCAGATCATATGCTCAGGGGGACAGGATTGTGTTAGACCTGTAACACATACAGGTCTACATGCAGGGTAATGAGACTGTGATACTTTGGGTAATGAAAATCCAAATTACAGCACCAGAAAAAAAATATCTCAAGAGCCAAACTGTTTTTACTACACATCATCAGGATTAATAGTGGATCAAAAAGAGGGCTCAACAAAACATCTAAACTTGATTTTTTTCAGGGCAGATTTCAGTTTATTTAAGGAATTGATTAGGAAAGTTCCTTGGGAGGCAGCCCTTTACAAGAAGGGTTTCAGGAGAGCTGGGTATACTTCAGGAATGTGTTATTGAAGGCACAAAACCAGGCCGTCCCTGTGTGTCACAAGATGAGC